>JAJIBD010028017.1:0-41275 GCA_021461705.1 Cryptotis parvus
CTCTCATGTTGATCCATTTATAGGCAAATTTCATAACTTCATGTTTCCTAAAAATAAAAATAAATAAATAAAAAAATTAAAAAAATTGGGTTCTGAGAAATGACAGCCCTACTTCAAGAGCATTCTGACTAGCTCCTAATTCAACATAAACAGATCCTCATGGCTCTATTTCCATTTGAGTAGAAGATATCCTTAAGCATTTTTTTTTAATTTTTTATTTTTACAATTACAAAGATATACAATTAAAAAAGTTCATATTTGGGTTTTGGTCATACAGTGTTGCAGCACCCATCCCGCCACCAGTGCCCATCTCCCACCACCAACGTCCCTGGTTCCCTCCCCCCTCCCCCCCCAGCCCCTCCTCCATGGCAGGTTCTCCATTTCTTTCCATTTCTCTCTCTTTCTCTTTTCCTTCCCCTCCAGACTATGGATTACAGAACATACATTAAAGGGTTGTCATGTGTATCTTTTTTGCCTCTATTTAATGCTCAGTTCTAGGTTGGCATTAGTACCCTCGACAATTGTTAGCACACTGTTCCATTTTCTGTCTTACCTAGCCTCTGACTCCCACACGTTTGTGATAATTTCCACCCTTGACAAGACCTCCTGATATATGTTTCACTTGACCTTGGATATTGGTATCATAATATGTACCTATATATTTATGCCATGCAAATAAATGCAGTCATTCTGTATCTGTCTCTCTCCTTCTGGCTAATTTCGCTCAACATAATCTTCTCCATGTCCATCCATTTGTAGGCAAATTTTATAACTTCATTTTTCCTAACAGCTGCATAGTATTCCATTGTGTAGATGTACCAAAGTTTTTTATCCAGTCATCGATTTTCGGGCACTCTGGTTGCTTCCAGATTCTGGCTATTGTGAATAATGCTGCTATGAACATAAAAGTAGGGATGGTGTTTCCGCTGCGTATTTTTGGCTTCCCAGAGTAGATTCCCAGGAGTGGTATGGCTGGGTCAAATGGGAGTTCAATTTCTAGTCTTTGGAGGAATGTCCATATTGTTTTCCAGAAAGGCTGTACCAGCCGGCATTCCCACCAACAATGGATGAGTGTCCCCTTTTCCCCACACCCACGCCAGCACTTGTTGTTCTTGTTCTTTTGAATATGTGCCAGTCTCTGTGGTGTAAAGTGGTATCTCATTGTTGTTTTGATTTGCATCTCTCTGATGATTAGTGATGATGAGCATTTTTTCATATGGTTTTTTGGCCATTCGAATTTCTTCCCTTGCTGAAGTTTCTGTTCATTTCTTCTCCCCCATTTTTTGATGGGGTTGTTTGTTTTCTTCTTGTAAAGTTCTACCAGTGCCTGATATATCCTGGATATTAACCCCTTATCAGATGGGTATTGGGTGAATATTCTTTCCCAATCTGTGGACTGCTTTTGTATCTTAGTCACTGTTTCTTTTGAGGTGCAGAAGCTTTTTAGTTTCATGTAGTCCCATATGTTTATCTTTTCTTCTAGTTGCTTTGTTAGTGATGTTTCATCTTTGAAGATGCCTTTAGCTTCAATGTCATGGAGGGTTTTTCCTATATTTTCTTCAATGTACTTTATGGATTCAAGTCTGATATTGAGATCTTTAATCCACTTTGATCTGATTTTTGTGCATGGTGTTAGACACAGGTCCAAATTCATTTTTTTACATGTCGCTGCCCAGTTTTCCCAACACCACTTATTGAAGAGGCTTTCCTTACTCCATTTTAGACTCGTTGCACCTTTATCAAAGATTGAATGATCATGTGTTTGAGGTTGGGTGTCAGGATACTCAATTCTATTCCATAGGTCCACAGGTCTGTTTTTATTCCAATACCATGCTGTTTTAATTACTACTGCCTTGTAGTACAGTTTGAAGTTGGGTAAGGTGATGCCTCCCATCTTCTTTTTCCCGAGGATTGCTTTAGCTATCCTTGGGGGTTTATTGTTCCATACAAATTTCAGGAGTGTTTGGTCAATTTCTTTGAAGAATGTCATGGGTATCCTTATAGGGACTGCATTGAATCTGTACAGAGCTCTAGGGAGTATTACCATTTTGACAATGTTGATTCTCCCCATCCATGAGCAGGGAATATGTTTCCATTTCCTTGTGTCCTCTTTTTATCTCTTGGAGCAGTGTCTTGTAGTTTTCTTTGTACAGGTCCTTTACACACTTGGGTAAGTTGATTCCTAGGTATTTGATTTTCTGTGGCACAATTGTGAATGGAATTGTTTCCTTAATATCCCTTTCTTCTCTTTCGTTATTTGTATATAGGAAAGCCACCGACTTTTGCGTGTTGATTTTGTATCCTGCCACTCTACTATATGTGTCTATTGTTTCTAGGAGTTTTTTGGTAGAGAGTTTAGGGTTCTCTAGGTATAATATCATGTCATCTGCAAATAATGATAGCTTGACTTCTTCCTTGCCTATCTGGATGCCCTTGATGTCCTTTTCTTCTCTGATTGCTATGGCAAGTACTTCCAGTACTATATTGAATAAAAGAGGTGAGAGTGGGCAACCTTGTCTTGTCCCTGATCTCAGGGGGAAGGCTTTCAACTTTTCCCCATTGAGAATGATGCTCGCTGTGGGCTTTTGGTAGATGGCTGTAACTATCTTGAGGAAAGTCCCTTCAATTCCCATTTTCTGGAGGGTTTTAATCATGAAAGGGTGCTGGATCTTGTCAAATGCTTTCTCTGCGTCTATTGATAGGACCATATGGTTTTTATTTTTTCTCTTATTGATATGATGTATTATGTTGATTGACTTGCGAATGTTGAACCATCCTTGCATACCTGGGATGAATCCTACTTGGTCATGATGTATAATCTTCTTGATGAGTCTTTGGATTCTGTTTGCTAGTATTTTGTTGAAGATCTTAGCATCCGTGTTCATCAGGGATATTGGTCTGTAGTTTTCTTTCTTTGTGTTGTCTCTCCCTGCTTTGGGTATCAGGGTGATATGTGCCTCGTAGAAGCTGTTTGGGAGTGTTTCTGTTTCTTCTATTTCCTGGAAGAGCTTGAACAGGACAGGCAGTAGGTCCTCCTTAAAGGTTTGGTAGAGTTCACTAGGGAATCCGTCTGGACCTGGGCTTTTGTGTTTGGGAAGACTTTTAATTACTGTTTCTATTTCCTCAATGGTGATGGGCTTATTCAGGTATTGGAGGTCTTCTTGTTTCAGCCGTGGGAGGTTATAGGACTTCAGGAATTGATCCATTTCTTCTAGATTCTCATGTTTCACGGCATACAGGCTCTCAAAGTAATCTCTGATGATCTTTTGGATTTCTGTGGTTTCTGTTGTGATGTCACCCTTTTATTTCTGATTCTGTTTATTTGGGTTCTCTCTTTCCCTGTCCTTACAAGTCTTGCCAATGGTTTGTCAATCTTGTTTATTTTTTCAAAAAACCAGCTCTTGGTTTCATTAATCTTTTTTGTTTTTTTTTGGTTTCCAACTCATTGATTTCCTCTCTAAGTTTTATTATTTCCTTTTTTTCTGCCTGGGTTGGGCTCCTTTTGTTGGTCTTTCTCTAATGTCTTCAGCTGTGTAGTCAGGTTATTTATGTGGGCCCTTTCTTGTTTCCTGATGAATGCTTGCAGAGCTATAAACTTCCCTCTTAACACGGCTTTTTGCCGTGTCCCACAAGTTCTTATAGTTGGTATCTTCATTTTCATTTGTTTCCAGAAATCTTTGGATTTCCTGTTTGATTTCTTCTATGACCCATTTGTTGTTCAGGAGTGAGCTGTTCAGTTTCCAGGTGTTTGGTTTGACTCCCTGTTTCTGTGTACGGTTAACTTCCATTTTCAGTGCATCATGGTCTGAAAAGATAGCTGACACAATTTCTATCTTTTTTAATTTTATTGAGGTATGCTTTGTGGCTCAGCATGTGGTCTATCTTGGAGAATGTTCCATGTGCACTAGAGAAAAATGTGTATTCAGCTTTTTTGGCATGAAAAGCCCTGTATATATCCACTAGCTCTCTTTCTTCCATTTCTTCCTTCAGGGCCAATATTTCCTTGGTGAGTTTCAGTCTTGTTGATCTATCCATCGTTGATAGAGCAGTGTTGAAGTCTCCAACTATTATTGTGCTACTGTTAATGTCTTCTTTGAGGTCTCTTAGCAGTTGTTTTATGTATTTTGCTGGCCCCTCGTTGGGTGCATATATGTTTAGTAGTGTAATTTCTTCCTGGTGTACGTACCCCTTAAGTAATAAGAAATGGCCTTCGTTGTCCCTTCTAACCTTTTTCAGCCTGAAGTCTATATTATCTGATACTAATATGGCCACACCAGCCTTTTTGGAGGAGTTGTTTGCATGGAGAATGGTCTTCCACCCTTTGACTTTGAGTCTGTGTTTGTTCTGATTATTCAGATGTGTTTCTTGTAGACAGCAGAATGTTGGGTTCAATTTTTTTAATCCATTTTGTTACTCTGTGTCTCTTAATTGGTGCATTTAGACCATTGACATTGAGAGAGATTATTGTCATCGGATTTTGTGCCATCATCTTTCTGTTTGTGCTTGTTGTGCTTATGGGTTTGGTCGCATTAGAGTAGACCCTTCAGTCCTTCTTTTTAAAGTTGGTTTTGAGTCCATGAAGTTCCTGAGTTGTTGCTTATCCATGAAGTTGTGTATCTTTCCTTCATATCTGAATGTGAGTCTGGCCGGGTAAAGAATTCTTGGTGAGGCCTGCAGTTCATTGAGCCTTTTCACAATATCCCACCATTGTTTTCGGGCTCGGAGTGTTTCATCAGAGAAGTCTGCTGTAAATCTTAGAGATGTTCCTTTGTATGTGATTTCCTTCTTTGATCTTGCTGCTTTCAGTATTCTATCTCTATCTATAGTTTTTGTCATTTTAATTAAGATGTGTCTTGGAGTATTCTTGTTGGGGTTTCTTTTAGCAGGTATCCTTCGGGCCTCCTGGATCTTGAGGCAAGCGTTCTTTAGTTCCGGGAACTTCTCAGCAATGATGGCTTTGACAGTTTCTTCTTCATCAGGGTTTTCTTCTTGCCCTTCTGGGACCCCAATGATCCATATGTTGTTTCTTCTGGCTTCATCCCGATTATCTCTTGTTGTCTGTTCAGTAATTGTGAGTCTTTTTTCTATCTTCTGGTGTTGTGTAGAGAATCTTTGGAACGCGTCTTCGAGATCACTAATTCTTTCTTCAGTAGCTATTATTCTGCTATGATGGCTTTCCACTGTGTTTTTCATTTCATTTACCTCATTTTTAATATATGTCATTTCCATTTGCATTTTCCTCACTTCTTCTATCATGTCCTCTTGTATTTTATTGAGTTTGCATTCCATTGCTTCTTTGAATTCCTTATGACTCCTTAACATTTCTTTCCGAAATTCCTTTATCAGAGAGGTTATACAACTCATTGGTATTGCTTGGCTCATCTGGACTAGTGACTTCACTCACAGAGCTGGATGGAACTTTGCGTTGCCTTACCATTATGACTATTGTAGGTTGCAAATGTGGGGTCTTGGGTGACTAGATAGTACAGTTAGTAGGTGTCTGGTCTGTTTGCAGAGTTTGGGTGGGTAGCAAGGATGTAGGAACCAAGGTTCACTGGTACCTCATGCAAGATAGGTAGTAAGAGGGTTGCGCGGACGCGCCTAGCTTCCGCGCGGTTTTGAGTTTTGGGATGGTCCCGGGAGCGCAGGGCCCAAGGGTCCGCGGTGAAACCAAGGCCGCCTGCCTTGGTTCCCATTGATGGAGTTTCCGCTCTTCCCTGGGGCAGTTTGGGTCCAGCGGAGACGCAGGGGTCACGCACACACACCTGGGGGGGGAGATTTCCAGCTGGTCCCGGGAGCGCAGGGCCCAAGGGTCCGCGGTGAAACCAAGGCAGCCTGCCTTGGTTCCCGTTGATGGAGTTTCCGCTCTTCCCTGGGGCAGTTTGGGTCCGCGGAGACGCAGGGGTCACGCGCACACCTGGGGGGAGATTTCCAGCCGGTCCCGGGAGCGCAGGGCCCAAGGGTCCCAGCGGTGAAACCAAGGCAGCCTGCCTTGGTTCCCATTGATGGAGTTTCCGCTCTTCCCTGGGGCAGTTTGGGTCCATGGAGATGCAGGGGTCACGCCCACACCTGCATCCTTAAGCATTTTCAAGTGACCTTAGAAAACGCTGCCTTAGAAGTTTGCATTAACCTGTACAGTTTGGCCCTAAATTAGCCCACTAGGTCCACCACCCTTGCCATAATTTCAAGTAATTTGTAGATACCTCTTAACTCTCCCACTTTTCCAGGTTATGCTTCCTACAGGTCTTTGTTCTGCTTCTCAGACTGTCAGTTTCTCCCAGCCCCATATAATCACTTATGTTTGTGTTGCTTTAGTCCTGGACTCAGAGTCCTACTATACCCCGGCCACACCAGCAGCTTACATTAAAGCAGTACTCAAACCTCCCACACACGGCTGAGGCCAGTTAATAGACCTTGATTAAAAATGCTAGAGCCAGAGCAATAGCACAGTGGGTAGGGCATTTGCCTTGCACGTGGCTGACCTGGGTTCAAGCCCAGGCATATTGTCCCCCAAACATCGCCGGAAGTTATCCCTGATGGCAGAGCTAGGACTAACCCCTGAGCGTTGCTCAGTGTGACCCAAAAAGAAAAACAGAAAGAAATGCTAACTAAGGTGGAGGGTGAGGAGAGATGCTGAAAGGTTAGCTTTGTTATGAATTATAGGTGGTATGGTATGGGCTCCTGCTGACACTCCACTATAATGAGGCTGTGGAGTGTCAGGTATCTCAGTATTGACCTGCAGGGAACGTCAGATGTTTAACTACAATTTCACTAGAGAAACTCCAGGTCAGTAATTTTTACCCAGCTTCCTGCATGAAATGGATCTTAAAGAGATGTGGGCACACAGGCCACGAGTTTGTCTTCATCAGTTGACATTAACTGCTCAATTCTACCCACTTTACTTTTCAGCTGAAGTGGGGAAAAGTGAGTGTATCAGAAATTCTTAAGAGATTTGGCAATGCTTGGACCACATTTTCCACACCCCGTCAATAGTACTTTTCTGTAGCAGTAGCGTTCAAAGAGAAGGATTTTTTAAAAGATTTGAGACGCCAGAAGCCAAGTCAAGAGAGACTACATTTTCCAAGACCTGTTGAAATAGCCAGGCCACAGGTTTGTGGAGAACAGACACTTTGACCAGTTAGAGAAACTACCATTCGTGAAGAAGTAAAACTTATTCTCTCAGCTACAGAACTCTCCTTACTCTCTCAGCTACAGAACTCTCAGCTACAGTTCCTATGAGGAACTTTAAGGTTTGGGTTTTGGGAAGCAGATAGCTAGCCATTCCCTTTTAGTCTGTAACTACCTACCCAACCCATATGTCATGCTTGTTAGGCCGATTAAGAGTTTACAGCAGGGTATGATTAAAACCCAACAATCATGAACATCTTTGTAACTGTATATCTCATAATGGTATAAATTTAAAAAAAGGTTAAAGGGGAGGAGCAGAGGAACACATTCTCCCCTATTTCCCCTGGTGTCACCGGATTCAGGAGACAGCAAATTTTTAGAGAACACCCAAGAATGAAAGACAGCTCTTTTAGGTTTTTTTTCTCAGAAATTTTTTTTCAAAATCAAAGAAGCAGTCTCCTTAGAAGAGAGGCAGCTACCTATTTCAGAGGCATCCATATGCACCCAGAAAGAACATTCCAAGAGACTACTTTCAAAGCCTCCCCACTTCTCAGAACTTTTTTGTTTTATTGAAGAGAAGCTCCCAGTTTTTGCCCTTCTCCCAATTTCAACCCAGGTAACCCCCTATAAACACCAGCACCGCTTTCGATTTGAAGCACCTCCTACAGAACAGAATAAATGAGGAAAATGCAAACCAAAATAAATCCAGAAATGACAGATAGTAAAAATGCGGTAGGTGAAATGAAAAACTTGGTACTCAAAGACCTTGGTATCAAGGTCTTTGCTGCGAAGACCTTGGTAACAAAGTAACAACTGCTGAAGAAAAAAATTAGTGATTTCCAAGATGATACCCAGAGACTCTCTAGATAACAGCAGAAGATGGAAAAACAAACTTTCAATAACAAACAGACAAGAGATAATCAGGATGAAGTCAAAAGAAATAACATTGGGGTCCCAGAAGGGCAGGAAGAAACCCCTGATGAAAACCCTGATGAAGAAGCAAATGTCAAAGAAATCATTACTGAGAAGTTCCCAGAGCTAAAGAACACTTGGTCCCATATTCAGGAGGCCTGAAGGGAAACAGATAAAAAGAAATCCAAATAAGAATACTCATGGGCCGGAGCCATAGCCCAGCCGGGTAGGGCGCTTGCCTTGCACGCTGCTGGCCTCTGCTGGCCTGGGTTTGATCCCCGGCATCCCATATGGTCCCCGAGCAATGTCAGGAGTAATTCCTGAGTCCAGAGCCAGGAGTAGCCCCCTGAGCATTGCCGGATGTGACCCAAAAAAGGCAAAAAAAAAAAAAAAAAGAGAATACTCTAAGATGTATCCTAATTAGAATGACAAAAACCATAGATAGAGATAGAATACTGAAAGCAACAAGATCAAAGAAGGAAACCATACAAAGGAGCATCCCTAAGATTTAAAGCAGACTTTTTAGATGAAACTCTCTGAGACTGTACAGCCTGGTGGGAAATTGTGAAAGAACTCAATAATGAAGGCCTCACCATGAATTCTTTACCCAGCAAGACTCACATTCAGATTTGTAGGGAAGATACACAATTCATGGATAAGCAACAACTCAAGAACTTCAATAGACTCAAAACCAACTTTAAAAGAAGGAATGAAGGAGCTATTGTAAGATAAGACAAACCCCAAAAGCTTAACAAACTTATTCAGAAAGATGGCACAAAAATCTCATTACAATAATCTCTCTCAATGTCAATGGTCTAAATGTATCAATTAAGAGACACAGAGTGCAAAATGAATTAAAAACGGTGCTGGAACACTGTATGACCAAAACCCAAACATGAACTTTTTAATTGTATATCTTTTTATTTATATACTCACGGTGGTATAATAAAAATACTTAAAAAAAAACTAAATCCAACATTCTGCTGTCTATAAGAAACACATCTGAATAATCAGAGCAAAAACAGACTCTAGTCAGAGACAGGAAGACAATTCTCCATGCAAAGAAATCTTCCATAAAGACTGGTGTGGTCATACTATTATCTGACAACATAGACTTGAGGCTGAAAAAAGGTTAGAAAGGACAGTGAAGGCCATTACTTAATAATTAATGGATTTGTATATCAGGAATAAATTATACTCCTAAACATATATGCACCCAATGAGGGGCCAGCAAAATATTTAAAACAACTGCTAATAGACCTCAAAGAAGACATTGACAATAACACAATGGTAGTTGGAGACTTCAACACTGTTCTATCAACACTTGATAGATCAACAAGACTGAAACTCACCAAGGAAATGTTGGGTCTAAAGAAACAATGGAAGAAAGAGGGCTGGTAGATATATACAGGGCTTTTCATCCCCAAAAAGCCTAATGCAAATAGTGAAAGGGAAGAAAGGGATATTAAAGAAATGATCCCATTCACAATTGCGCCACAGAAAATCACATACCTAGGTATCAGTTTGAATAAGAATATAAAGGATCTGTATAAAGAAAACTACAAAACATTGCATCAAGAAATAAAAGAAGACCAGAGTAAGTGGAGACACATTCCCTGCTCATGGATCGGGAGAATTAACATTATCAAAATGGTAATACTCCCTAGAGATTTATACAAATTCAATATGGTCCCTTAAGGATACCCATGACATTCTTCAAAGAAATTGACCAAACACTTCTGAAATTTATATGGAATAACAAAACTCCACGAATAGCTAAAGCAATCCTTGAGCAAAAGAGATGGGAGGTATTAATTTCCCCCAACTTTGAACTCTACTACAAAGCAGTCATAATCAAAACAACATAGTGTTGGTATAGAAACAGACCGGTAGACCTATGGAATAGAACTGAATATCCTGAAACTCATTTTCCAATATATGGTTGCTTAATCTTTTGATAAAGGTACAAAAAAATTAAGTGGAGCAAAGAAAGCCTTTTTAACAGTTGGTGCTGGGAAAACTGGGCAGTTACATGTAAAAAATAAACTTAGACCTTCTTGTCACACTGTGCACAAAGGTCAGATCAAAATGGATCAAAGATCTCAACATCAGACATGAATCCATAAGGTACATAGAAGAAAACATAGGAAACATGCTTTACGACATCGAATCTAAAGGCGTCTTCAAAGATGAAACAGCACTGACAAAGCAAATGGAAGCAAAGATAAACAAATGGGATTATATAAAACTGAAAAGCTTCTGCACTTCCAAAGAAACAATGACCAAAATACAGAGACAGCCCACAGACTGGGAAAGAATATTCACTTACTTCCCATCTGATAAGGGGTTAATAGCCAGGATATTTCGGGCACTGGTAGATCTCTATAAGAAGAAAACAGCCAAACCCATCAAAAAATAGGGGAGAAGAAATGAACAGAAACTTCCAAAAAGGAGAAATTCAAATGGCCAAAAGCCATATAAAAGGTGCTCTTCATCACTAATCATCAAGGTGATGCAAATAAAAGCAACAATGAGGTATCGTCTCATGCCACAGAGATTGGCACACATCCAAAACAGCAAGAACAACCAGTGCTGACATGGATGCGGGGAGAAAGGGACTCTCATCCACTGTTGGTGGGAGTGACAACTGGTCCAACCCTTTTTAGAAAACAGTATGGACATTCCTTCAAAAACTAGATATTGAGCTCCCATTTGACCCAGCCATACCACTCCTGGGAATATACCCTGGGCATCCGAATACACACAGCAGAAACACTATCTGCACTTCTATTTTCATTGCAGCACTATTCACAATAGTCAGAATCTGGAAACAACTTGAATGCCAAGAACAGAAGACTGGCTAAAGAAACCATGGTACATTTATACAATGGAATACTATGCAGCTGTCAGAAAAGACAAAGTCATGGAATTTACATGCAAATGGATGGACATGAAGAGTATCATGCTGAGTAAAATTAGTTAGAAAATAAAGGGAATATATAGAATGACTGCATTTAATTATGGTATACATATGTATACTAGTGCTCTACTATTTATGGGAATTGTTAGTGCCACACTAGGACTGAACATTGAATGTACACAAACGGAGTTACATGATAATCCATAAATGTCTGTAGGGCAAGTCACAATGTGCAAGAGAGATAAAGGGAGAGAGAAAAAAGAGAAATAAGAGAAATAGTGCTTGCTATAGAGGCAGGCTCGAGGAGGGAGGGAGGAAACTTGGGGATATTGGTGGTGGGAATGGGGCACTGGTGGAGGGACAAGTGCTGGAAAAAAGTATGACTGAAACCCAATCATGAACATCTTTTGAATTGTATATTGCATGGTGGTATAATAAAAAAAAAGCCAACTGCACATTTTTCTCCATTGCACATCAAACATTTTCCAAAATAGATCACATGCAGAGCCACAAAACTTACCTCAATAAATTAAAATGATAGATGTTGTGTCAACTATTTTTTCAGACTATGATACACTGAAAATGGAAGTTAACCACACACAGAAATGGGGAGTCAAATCAAACACTTGGCAACTGCACAGCTCACTGCAGAACAACTAGTGGGTCATAGAAGAAATCAGAGGAAGTATAAAGATTCCTGGAAACAAATAAAAAATGAAGACATAAGCTATCAGAATTTCTGGGATAAAGAGAAAGCAGTTATAAAATGAAAGTTCATCCCTCGTAAGCATTCATCAGAAAGAAGAAAGGGCCTACATAAACAACCTGACTTCGCAGCTCAAAATGGAAAGACCAACAAAAAGACCATCAAAAGGAGCCCAACCCAGGAAGAAAGAGGGAAATAATGAAACTTAGAGTGAAAATCAATAAGCTTGAATCCCAAAACACAATGCAAAGCATTAATTTAACCAAGAACTGGTTCTTTGAAAAAAAATAAGCAAGATCAATAAACCTCTTGCAAAACTAGTAAGGAAAGGAAAAGAGAGAACACAAATAAATAGAATCAGAAAAGGAGGACATCAGCACAGAAAACACAGAAATTGAAAAGATCATCAGAGATTACATTGAGAGTCCTTATGCTATGAAACATTAGAACCTAGAAGAAATGGACAAATTGCTGAATGCCTATAGCCTCCCAGGTGGCAACAGGAAGAGTTGGAATACCTGAACAAACCTATCACCTTCGAGGAGAACGAATCAGTAATCAAAAGTCTGTCCAACAAAAGCCCAGGTCCAGATGGATTCACCAGTGAGCTCTACTGAATCTTTAAAGAGGACCTATTTCCAGTCCTTTTCAAGCTCTTCCAGGAAATTGAAGAAAGAGAAACACTCCCAAATATTTTCACAGGGCATGTATCACCCTGATACACAAATGAGAAAGAAACATCATGAAAAAGGAAAATTACATCTTTCTGATGAACACAGATGCTAAGATCTTCAATAAAATACTAGCAAATAGAATCCAAAGAGTCATCAAAAAAGATTATACACCACCACCAAGTAGGATTCATCCTGGGAATGTAAGGCTAGTTCAACATCTGAAAATCAATCAACATACTACATCATATCAATGAGAGGAAAAAATTAAAACCATATGATTATATCAATAGATTCAGAGATAGCATCTGACAAGATCCAACAACCATTCATGATAAAAACTCTCCATAAAATGGGAATTGAAGGAGCCTTCCTCAATATAGTCAAAGCCGTCTACCAAAAGCCAACAGAGAGTATCATTCTCAATGGGCAAAACGGAAAGCCTTCCCCCTAAGATCAGGGATAAGACAAGGCTGCTCACTCTTACCACTTCTATTCAAAATAGTACTTGAAGTACTTTCTATAGCAGTGAGGGGAATAAAGGACACAAAGGTGTCCAATAGGAAAGGAAGAAGTCAAGATATCACTATTTGTAGATGATATGATATTATACCTAGAGAACCCTAAACTTCTACATAAAAGCTCCTAGGATCAATAGATTCCTACAGTAGAGTGTTAGGGTACAAAACCAAGAATAAAGAGTCAATGGATTTTGAATATAAAAAAAGAAAGAGAAGAAAGGGATATTAAAGAAATGATCCCATTCACAATTTTACCACAGAAAATCAAATACCTAGGAATCAGTTTGACAAAGAATGTAAAGTGTTGCAGGACACCTAAAAGCCTAGGCCTCTGCATCTGCCCTGGATTGCCTCCTGCAGGTCACTTCATAGATAGGGGGGTAGTCTGAATGTGGCAGTCTTATCTGACCATGTATTCTGTACTGGCTGGTATAAATATTCTCTCATGCTACCACAATCATCGTGGGACTAGCTAGATTTTACCAGCATATTTGCCTGGCCACGTTGGAGCTATAAGTAATTAGACCAGAGAGAACTGCTGTTTGCCTCCAAGCAAGCAAGCATGGCTCCCTGATAACTCAAAGGCAACTAAAATACAAAACTACCGTGAAGTAGAGGAGACTCTTGTGAAGGCTTGGAGAAATATTTAACTGGCATTAGTATTAGTCTTTGGTACAGAGTCATGCCATCTCAGAAACCCCCTTCTTTACCCTATAAAGGCAATTCCAGGCAGATCTTGGCTTAAGATATTAGGTGAGGTACTGGGAGAAATTACCTGAGGGCATTTGATCCTTCCTGCCAGGGGAAGTTACATTTAGCTTATAGCTTCTCCCGGCTCTGCTAGGAGGCTTTGAATTAGCTCTGGGTCCTTGTAAACAACCAGATGTTCTCCTGAAGTTGCTACATTCTATAGAGCTATTTTCCTGTTTTCATCTCTAGATAGCCCAGCCCAGAATGGGCTGGGCTGGGGAGTTTGGGTGGATTTCTAGCTATAAGATAAGCTGTAAGAAGAAAGAAGCTCTCTCTCTCTCTCCCCCCTTTTGTCATTTTGGCTTCCCTTGGTGTTTTGCTTCTCCGTCCTCTCCGTTCTCTGTTGGGCCTCAATACGTGGTGGCAGCCATCTTGGCCTGCACCTGGCTGGGGCCTAGCTGGGAACCCAGAGTCCGGAGGTTTTCCCTGATCTTGGATTGTATATTGGAACCTGTGTTAGTAAAGCCCTTTAAAAACTGCATCGGATTCCTGAGTCTTCATCCATTCCCGCCGGCTCGGAAGTAGAAGGGAACTCGCTCCCGACACTGTCGGGACCCTGGCTGAGCCCCCCAACAGTAAAGGACATCTACAAAGAAAACTACAAAACATTTCTTCAAGAACCAAAGAGGACCTGAGGAAATGAAGACACATTCCCTACTCATGAATTGGAAGAATTAACATTATCAAAATGGTAATGCTTTATACAAATTCAAAGTCAAGGATATCCATGATATTCTTCAAAGAATCTGACCAAACACTCCTGAAATTTGCATGGAATAAAAACACCATGGATAGCTAAAAGCAATCCTTGGGGAAAAGAAGATAGAGGCATCACTTTCCCCAACTTCAAACTCTAGTAAAGAGCAGTCTTACTTAAAACAGCACAGTATTAATATAGAGAAAGACACATAGAACTATGGAATAGAAATGAATATCCTAAAATAGACTTTCAAATATACAGTGACTTAATCTTCGATAAAGGGGCTAAGAAATTGAGCTCCCATTTGACCCAGCCATACCACTCCTGGGGATATACCCTGGGAAACCAAAAACACACCATCTGCACTTTTATTTTCATAGCAGCACTATTCACAATAGCCAGTATCTGGAAACAACCAGTATGCCCGAGAACTGATGAGTGGATAAAGAAACTTTGGCACTTCTATACAATTTAATACTATGCAGCTGGTAGGAAAAATGAAGTTATGAAATTTGCTCTATAAATGATGAACATGGAGAAGATCATGTTGAGTGAAATTAGCCAGGAGGAAAAAAGAAAGACAGATATAGAATGACAGCATTTATTTTCCATGACATATATATATATACATATATATATATATATATATATATACATTGACGATGAACGGGAAGACAGTGATACAGTGATACAGTGACGTATATATATATATATATATATATATATATATATATATATATATATACGCCGGCAAGCCGGGATGTGATGGCTGGTCTGCTGGGTGGAGTTCGGACGAGAGGGAAGTCCGGATGTGGAAATGGAGGCCCTCATGGAGTAGGGGTTTGTCTGGCTCGTTGTGAGGCTCTGCTGGTTGGCGAGCCAGGGCTAGAACCTGCCATCCCTCCCGGCATCTCATGAGCGGCTGGGCACAGTGAGAGCCAGTAGCAGGTCTGCCCCAGGTCTGTCTTTGGATCAGCATACCTGGGCCGGATTAAAAAGACTGCAGCAGGGTGGATCTCAATGAGCTGGGCTGTGATAGGCTGGTCTGCTGGGTGGAGTTCTGACGAGGGGGAAGTCCAGATGTGGAAAATGGAGGTCCTCATGGAGTGGGGGGGTTGTCTGGTTTGTTGTGAGGCTCTGCTGGGGTGGTGGGCCAGGGCTAGAACCTGCCATCCCTCCTGGGCACCTCATGAGGGGCTGGGAACAGTGAGAGCCAGTAGCAGCTCTGCCCCATGCCTGTCTCTACAAATAAAACTACAATACATTTCTTCAAGAACCAAAGAGGACCTGAGGAAATGAAGACACATTCCCTACTCATGTATACACACACACACACACACATGTCATGGTATATATATACATATATGTCATGGTATATATAGACATATTATATATATGGTATATATATGGTATATATATGTATATTATACCAATATTCAAGGTCAGGCGAAACAAGGAGGTCTTGTCAAAGGTGGAAATTATCACAAACGTGTGGGAGTCAGAGGCTATAGGTAAGACAGAGAATGGAACAGTGTGCTAATAATTGTCTAAAGTGCTAATACCAACCCAGAACTGAGATACAGGCAAAATGATACACATGAAAACCTCTTAATGTATGTATTGTAATCCATAATGTAGAAGGGAAGGAAAAGAGAAAGAGAGAGAGAAAGAGATAAAGAACCTTCCATAGAGGCAGGCTGGGGGGGGAGGAATCAGGGACATTGGTGGTGGGGAAATGGGCACTGGTGGATAAATGGGGGATGGAACACTGTATGACCGAAACCCAACATGAACATCTTATGAACATCTTTGTAATTGTATATCTCACTGTGGAATAATAAAATATAAAAAATATTAAGTGGAGCAAAGAAAGCCTCTTCAACAAAAGGTGCTGGGAAAAATGGGGCAGCAACCTATAAAACATGAATTTAGACCTCCTTCTAACACCATGCACAAAGGTTCGATCAAAATGGGTTTAAGATCTCAACATCAGACATGAATATATAAGATACATTGAAAAAAATAGGAAAAATGCTCTACAACATTGAAACTAAAGACATCTTCAAAGACGAAGTCCACTGACAGCAAATGGAAGCAAAGATAAACAAATGGGTTATATATAACTGAAAAGCTTTTGAACCTCAAAACATACAGTGACCAAGATACAGAGACAGCCCACAGACTGGGAAAGAATATTCACCCACAGCCCATCAGATAAGGGTTAATATCCATGATCTATCCCTTTATCTCACACCACAGAGTATGGCACACATCCAAGAGAGCAAGAACAACCTGCATTGGCGGGGATGTGCAGAGAAAGGGATAGAGGAATCCTCATCCACTGTTGGTGCAAGTGCTGACTGGTATAGCCCTTTTGGAAAACAATATGTTTTTTTTTTCCAAAAACTGGATATTGATCTCCCATTTGAGCCAGCAATACCACTCCTGGGAATATACCCGGGCACCCAAAAACACTATCTGCACATCTGTATTCATCACAGCTCTATTTGCAATAGCCAGAATCAGGAAACAATTTAAATGCCCGAGAACAGAATACTGGCTAAAGGAACTATGGTGCATCTATACAATGGAATACTATGCAGCTGTCAGAAAAAAATGAAGTCATGAAATTTACCTTCAAATGGATGGACAAGGAGACTATCATGCTGGGTGAAATAAGTCAGAAGGAAAAGGAAAGATATAGAATGACTGCATTCATTAATGAGATATAAATATATACCAGTGTTTTGTGGAAAATTTAATACCAGACTAGAACTGAACATTGAATGTACACAAAGGGATTTATATGGTAATCTCTAAATATAGGGCAAAGCACAATGTGTAAGAGAAGGAAGAGAGAGAGATAGGAGATATATGTATATATATATGTATATATACATATATATGTAGAAAGAGAGAGAAAAGGAAATGTGCCTGCTATAGAGGCAGGCTCGGAGAGGGGGAGGGTATATAGGACCATTGTTGGTAGAACTAGGGCACTGGTAGAGGGACAGGTGCTGGAACAATGTATAACTGAAACCCAATCATGAATGTTTTTGTAATTGTGTATTGCACAGTGGTATAAACTTTTTAAAAAGTAAATAAAAACTTAAAAAAAGGAAAGAAAATTGGGAACATTATAACAGAAACCACAGAAATCCAAACAATAATCAGAGATTACTTTGAGAGTTTGCCACGAAACAAGAGAACCTGGAAGAAATGAAAAAAATTCCTGAAGTCCTATAGCCTCTCACAGCTGAAACAAGAAGACCTGGAATACCTGAATAAGCCTATCACCATTGAAGAAATTGAAACAATTAAAAGTCTGCCCAAACACAAAAGTCCAGGTCTGGATTTATTCACTCTTGAATTCTTTAAAACCTTTATGGAGAACCTACTTCCAGTCCTTTTCAAGCTCTTCCAGAAAATAGAAACAGAACCACTCCCACATAGCTTCTAAAAGGCACATATCACCCTGATAACCAAAACAGATAGAGATGTCACAAAAAAGAAAATTACAGACCAATATTCCTGATGAACACAGATGATAAGATCTTCAATAAAATACTAGCAAACAGAATCCAAAAACTCATCAAAAATTATACATCATGACTAAGTAGGATTCATCCCTAAATGCAAGAATGGCTCAATATTTGCAATTCACTCAATACAATTTACCACATCAATAAGAGAAAAATATAAAAATCATATGATCATATCCATAGATGCATAGGAAGCATTTGACAAAATTCAGCAATACCACTCCTGGGAATATACCCAGAGAGGCCAAAAGCACACAGCAGAAACACCATCTACACTTCTATGTTCATTGCATCACTATTCACAATAGTCAGTATCTGGAAACAACCAGAGTGCTGAGACGAGATGACTGGATAAGGAAACTTTGGTACAATGGCATACTATGCAGCTATTGGAAAAATGGTTATGAAATTTGCCTATAAATGGAAGGATATATAGAGGATCATGTGTAATGAAGTTATCCAGAGAGAAAAGGATATGCATTTATTTGCATGATATAAAAAGTAGTATGATATCAATATCCAAGGTCAGACAAAATATGGATCGGGAAGTCTTGTCAGTGGTGTAGTTGACTGCAAGTGTGTGGGAGTCAGAATTAGGTAAGAGAAAGGAGCAGTGTACCAATAATTGTTGGAAATGATAATACCAGCCTAGAACTAATCATTGAATGTAGACAAAGTGATATACGTGATAACCTCTAAATATCTGTATTGCAAGCCACAATGTGTAAGAGAAGGAAGAGAGAGAGAGAAAGAGAGAGAAGAGGCAAAAGTTCCTGCCATAGAGGGAGGGGAAGGGAATCAAGGATATTTGTGGTGAGAAATAGGCACTGGTGGAGGGATTGGTGCTGTAACACTGTGTGACTGAAACCCAAACATGAAATCTTTGTAATTGTATATCTCACAGTGGTATAATTAAAAAAATTTTAAAAAAATCAGCCCACAGATTGGGAAAGAATATTCACCCAGTATCCATGTGGTAAGGGGTTAATATTCAAGATATATAATCCACTCACAGTTCTTTTCAAGAATGCAGCCAACCCCATCATAAACTTAGGGGGAAACGTACAGAAACTTCAAAGAAGAAATTCAAATGGTCAAAACATGAATGAAAAACTGCTTTTCATCATTAATTATCATGGAGATGCAAATAAAAACAACAATGAGATATCATCTCACACTCAGATACTGGCACACATCCAAAAGAGCAAGAACAACCAGTGCTGGAATGGATGCGGGAAGAAAGGGACTCTTTTCTATTACTGACAGAAATATCTACTGGTCCAGTCATTTTTGAGAAACAATATGGACATTCCTCCAAAAACTAGAAATTGAACTGCCATTTGACCGAGCAATACTACACATGGGAATATACCCTGGGAGTCCAAAAATAGACAACAGAAACACCATCTGCACATCTATGTTTATAGCAGCACTATTCACAATAGCTAGATATGCAAACAACCTGCATGCCTGAGAACAGAGACTGGCTACAGAAACTATGGTACATCTACACAAAGGAACAGTGTGCAGTTATAAGAAGAAGCAGTTATGAAATTTGTCTATAAATGGATGGACATGGAGAATATAATGCTGAGTGAAATTAGTCAGAAGTAAAAGGACAGATATATAATTAATGCATTAATTTGTGGGATATAAAATATATGAGACTAATATACAAAGCCAGGCAAAACTTTGACCAGGAGGACTTGTCAGTGGTTGGAATCTACCACACAAGTGTGGGGGTGAGAGGTAAGATAGAGAAGGGACCAGTATTCCAATAATTGTTGGAAATGGTAATGCCAGACTAGAACAGAGCATTAATGCAGGAAAGTGTATATCCATGATAATATATATGTATTGCAAGCCACAATGTGCAAGAGAAGGGAGAGAGGGGGAGGAAGAGAGAGAGAGAGTAAGAGAGAGAGAGAGAAAGAGAGATGTGCCTGCCATCGAGGCAGGCAGGGAGAGGGGAAAGGGAAGCTGGTGACATTGGTATTGGGTAGGGTGCACTGGTAGAGGGATAGGTGCTGGAACACTATGACTGAAACTCAATTATGAAGAGCTTTGTAATTGTAAATATCATGGTATTGTAATAAATAAAAAATATAGAAATATATAGTTTAGGTGACATGGATAAAATGACATTAAATTTTTTTGTTTTTGATGCTCAAAGTTATTGCATCTACTACCATCAAAGTACTCACAATCCTCTGTCACATTCCATATTTCCTCTTTAGTTAAATCTCCATCCCCATCTCTTCCAGCCTTCCCCTTACTTCTTGATAATCCAAGATCAAGGGTTTGCTTGTTACTGCTATTTCCTCCTTATCATTGCTGATTACTGTCTATCCCCATGTTTAGTCTTTAATACACAAGTGAGTGAGATAATCTGATATTTAATCTTCCTTTGACTTAGTTACTTAGTCTGATGCCCTCTGTGGTGAATTTTAGGATTTAGTCATCTTACAACTGTATAGTATTCCATTCAAAACACACACACACACACACACACTACCATTTCTGTACTCATTAATCTGTCACTGGATATTTGGGTGACTTCCATATCCTGACTATTGTTCTAAATGCTTAATTGAACATAAGTATACATACATCTTTTGGCATTAATATATTTGTGTTTCAGGAGTATATGCGAAAATTGAAATTATTGGGTCATATAGGAGTTCTAAATTTGGTGAATTTCTATGCTGTTTTCCATAAAGGCTGAACCAGATGACATTTTTACTGCATTGAGTATACACTGCTGTTTTAAGTCTTTCCACACACACACACACACACACAGAGTATGTAGATAGGTAGATTACATTCTCACAATTGTAAGATAATCTAATTGTTTTGATTTGCATTTTCTTGATAATAAGTAATGATGAACACTATTTCTATATGCCTACTGGCCATCCACATGTTTTCTTCAGGGTAATGTCTGTTCATTTCCTCTCCCCCCATTTTTGATGTAATTACTGTTTTGCTATGTTTTGTGAGTTATTTATATAGCTTAGATATTAGCCTTTTATCTGATGTGTTATGTATAAATATTATCTCCCATTCAGTATAGTGTCTTTTTATATTAGCCTAAGTTTCTTTTGCTGCTTAATGTAGTCCTATTTATTTCTTTTTTGTTAAATGTCATCCCATTTGCTTGTTTTTGTTTTAGTTATCTTTGCCAATGGATTTAAGTCATTGAGGACATAACTAAGACTCATATCCTGGAGATTTTTGCTGTTTTTCTTCAGTGCATTTTGTAGATACAAGTTTAATGTTGAGTTCTTTAATGCACTTTGAATTAACATTTCTGAATGCTATAAGATATGGTGGAAAACTTCTTGATCAGATGATGAAAACAAAAAGGGAAGAGATTGCTACAAAGAAATCTAAGAAAGTCTGCCCCCCTTTGGTGTTTTCTTTTTTGCTTCAGAGTTGGGTATGTAATAACATTAAGGAATTTCTGAACTTCCATGATATATATATATATATTTATATATATATAATATATATATATATATGACAAAGGTAAAGAGATTTTCCTTAAAATCTCTTTGTAAAATAGGCCTCGCTTCTCTAATCTGAACCTAACAAATTCAAGTTCTACTTGGTAAAGTCATAAATAATCTCGGAGAGTTTGGAAATTAGGATATTGTTATGCTTAAATATGCAAAATCCGGTTGTATAGATGACTCTGTGACTCACTAGTCACGTGACCTTGCTCAAGTTGTGTAATCTCTACAGATTCTTTATAGGTAAAGAATTCGATGATTCTTTATAGATTAGTGCTCACCTCCCCACGCTACAGTGAAATTTAAAGGCGCTAACACAGAGAAGAGCTACAATAGTGACTCACACAAAGTGCTAAGTTATTATTGCCATCATCCACCACTTTTGCTGCACTGTACAGGCTCACACATAGGCTTCCTGTGCCCATTGCCCAGGTATCTCACTTTGCCCTTTGTTGCACATTCTGCATTCCTGTCCGGGACTTTTCTGATATCAAGTCATGGAACAGTTAGATGAAGCACTGAGTGGCACTTACACAAGCCACTCACTGGTCAAGAGGAGTTGACAACCTTGAGTGGTAGGGGTGGAGCAGAAAGTTTCCCCTGGTGTCATCAGATCATGCAGAAGAGAATAGGTAACAGGCAAGTTATCAGCACATTCTAGATTTGTTCTCCTTCCTTATAAAATACTTACTTCTCTTATAAATACTTATACACAATTTCTGAGTTTGCTTTGGAGGAATCCAAACTAAAACATATTTGCCTCCTGAAGCTACAAAATTCCTTCATTTTCACTGGACTTTTTTTGATTAATATTTTATTACACTACTGTGAGATATACAATTACAAAGTTGTTCATGTTTGGGGATTTCGGTCACAGTTTCTAGCACCCATCTCACCACCAGTGCCCATTTCCCACACCAATGTCCCCGATTCCCTCCCCCTTCCCATAGCCTGCTTCTACGGCAGGTTCTTTATCTCTTTTCTCTCTTTTTTCCCTCTCTCTCTTCCTTCTCTTAGATATTGTAGATTGTAATACATACACTTAGAGGTTATCATGTGCATCTTTTTTACCTGTATTTAATGCTCAGTACTAGGTTGTTGTTAGCCCTTTCGACAAGTATTAGCACATGTTCCCATCTCTGTCTTACCTAGCCTCTGACTCCTACATGTTTGTGGTAATTTCCACCTTTGACAAGACCTCCTGACCCATGTTTCATCTGACTTTGGATTTTGGTATCATAATATGTATGTATGTATGTATGTATGTATATATATATATATATATATTTATGTCATGCAAATAAATGCAGTCATTCTATATCTGTCTTTTTCCTTCTGGCTAATTTCACTCAACATGATCCTCTCCATGTTCATTTATAGGCAAATTTCATAACTAAAATTTTCGTAACAGCTGCATAGTATTCCATTGTGTAGATGTACCAAAGTTTCTTTATCCAGACATCAGTTCTCGGGCATACTGGTAGTTTCCAGATTCTGGCTATTGTGAATAGTGCTGCTATGAACATAAAAGTGCTGATGGTGTTTTCATTGTGTGATTTTGGCTTCCTAGTGTATATCCCCAGGAGTGGTATGGCTGCGCTCAAATGGGAGCTTAATTTCTAGTCTTTGGAGGAATGTCTATATTGTTTTCCCCAAAAAGGCTGCACCAGTCCACATTTCCACCAACAATAGATGAGCGTCCCCTTTTCTCTGCATCCCCGCCAGCACTTGTTGTTCTTACCCTTTTGGATATGCTCCAGTATCTGTGGTATGAGGTGATGATATCTCATTGTTGTGATCATTAGTGATGATGAACATTTTTTCATGTGCCTTTTGGCCATTCAAATTTCTTACTTGTCGAAGTTTCTATTCATTTCTTCTCCCCATTTTTTTGATGGGGTTGTTTGTTTTCTTCTTGTAAAGTTTTACCAGTGCCTGATATATCCTGGATATTAACCCCTTATCAGATGGGTATTGGGTGAATATTCCTTCTCATTCTGTGGACTGTCTTGGTCACTGTTTCTTTTTAGGTGCAGAAGCTTTTTAGTTTCATGTAGTCCCAAATGATTATCTTTGCTTCTAGTTGCTTCGTTAGTGGTGTTCACCTTTTACAATGTCTTTAACTTCAACGTTGTGGAGGTTTTATCCTATATTTTCTTCAATGTACTTTATGGATTAAGATCTGATATTGAGATATTTAATCCATTTTGATCTGATTCAAAGTCCTACACTTTCTTCAAGGAGCAACTGAAATTTCAACCCACCCACCCTGATAAATATCAATTGACAAGAATCTTTTCTCTCCCTGAATGGTCTTAAATATTTTAAGCACTTAACACAGAGCAGTTCTTTATCCTTATCCCCCTCTTTTACAAGATAAGTAATAATAGCTAGCTATCACTCATATATTCAATTGCCAACTCCCATACTAAGTTCTGATAAGATTATGAAATCCTTAGCCTTTTTTTTGAAAATAATATGGACATTCCTCCAAAAACTGGATATTGAGCTCCCCATTTGACCTAGCAATTCCAATCCTAGGAATATACTCTGGGGACCCAAAAATACACAATAGAAACACCATCTGCACTTCTATATTTATCGAAGCACTGTTCACAATAGTCAGAATCTGGAAACAATATGAGTGCCGTAGTGTTGCAGGACCCTAAGGGCTGCTGCATCTGCTCTGGATTGCCTCCCGCAAATCACTCCATAGATAAGGGGGTAGTTTAAATGTGGCAGTTTATCCGACCATGTATGCTGTACTAGCTGGTATAAATATTCTCCCATGCTATCACAATTATCGTGGGACTAGCTAGATCTTACCAGCATATTAGCCTGGCCACGTAGGACACCTAATAATTAGACCAGAGAGAAATGCTGTTTGCTTTCAAACAAACAAGCATGGCTCCCTGATAAAATATAAAACTACAATGAAGTAGAGGAAACTTGTGAAGGCTTGGAGAAATATTTAACTGGCATTGGTGTTGATCTTTGGTACAGTGACATGCCATCTCAGAAACCCCCTTCTCTACATTTCAAAGGCATTCCGGCTCAAAACATTAGCACAGTAAAGGCCCTAGGTGAGATGCAGGGAGGGATTACCTGAGGGCATTGGACCCTCCCTGCTTCCCATAACAATGGGAGGAAGGTCTGAGTTGCAGGGGGTATAAACTAGCTGGTTCCCCGCCTCCGGGCTTCTTCCCGGTGGGATCTCGCCTTGTGAGCGTTTATTCCCCTTGGAAGTTTTAGACGTGGTGGGTCGCCATCTTGGCCTACACGTGGCTGGGGTTCTAGCCTGGAATCCTAAGCATCGGGTTTTTCCTTTTTGCTGATTTGTATGCCTGAACCTGTGATAAGTAAAGCCTTTTAAAACTGTATCGGATTCCTGAGTGTTCATCCATTCCTCGCCGGCCGGAGGTAGAAGGGAACTCGCTTCCCGGCACTGTCGGGACCCGGCGGGCGCCCCGACACCCTAGAACAGAAGAAACTGTTGTACATCTACAGAATGGAATACTATGCAGCTGACAGACAAAACAAAGTCCTGAAATTTGTCTACAAATGGATGGACTTGGAGATTATCATGCTTAGTTAAATTAGTCAGTAGGAAAAAAATTCCCAAAAAATTCCAGGGCAAATGCTAGTAACAGATATAGAATGACTGCATTCATTTATGGGATTTAAATATATACCAGTGTTCTACTAATTGTTACATCTGGTAATGCTAGACTAGAACCATAATGTGTAAGAGAAGGTAGCGATAAGGAGAGAGAGAGAGAGAGAGGAAAGTGCCTGCTATAGAGGCAGACAGGGGTGGAAGGATGGAATCTGGGGATGTTGGTGGTGGAAAATGGGCACTGGTGAGGTATGTATGACAGACATACCTGCTGCGATATTGTATGACAGACCTAACATGAACAACTTTATAAATGTCCTTTTCACCGTGCTATAATAAAAAGATTATGTAACCCTTGCGGTCAGGGCTATGTATATGTCCCCAGAGAGTTCAGACAGGCTACAATTCAAATTCTGTGATTTATGTGTAGAGAACCCTTTTACCACAAGCTCAAAAGTCAGGTGGATATCTGGTTTCTCAAGCAAAGGTAAGACTTGTGCTCCTTCTAAAAAGCTCTGTCAATATGCATAAAGTGCTTCCACGCTGATGTCTTAGCTAATTACTCATCATACCTTCAAGCCCAGTTCTAACTGCAGCTCCTCCATGAAGTCTTCTCCCATCCTTTCAAAAAGTGAACCATGTTTTTAATCTCCACAGCCTTTTATCTGTATTCTGTTTTCATGAAGTTTCACATATTCAACATGAATTGCAATCAATTATACCCCTAGCTTGTCTTTCGCTCACAATGGAAAGCCTAATACATTACCAAGCCCTCAGATTTACCTGGAATTGCACAATACATTTTGGTTATGGGTCACACCTGGCAATGCTCAGGACTACTTCTAGCTCTGTGCTCAGGATTCACTCCTGGTGGATCACGAGACCATAAGTGGGGTTAGGGATTGAACCCAGGTAAGCCCAAGAGCCCTATCTGCTGGACTATTACCATGGCCTCTGACCCATATATTTTGAATAAATAAACAATTGAGGAAAGATCAGAGAATCTGAGAGGCCACAGGTTTCCTGCCTCCCCCAATACGTTCAGAAGGGTCCAGAGCTAAAGATTTATAAACAATTGTGAGAGTTTACTTCAGGTCTCCCCCAAACTCCAAAACACACACACACAAAAAAAAAAAAACTGGAACACAAAATGAAAAGAATCTGGAAACTTAATTGTTACAGAACCTACAAACTGCCAATTATAATCATTCATTGAAACTTTATATTTTAGGGGGTTTGGGTGGTACTTGGGCCACACCTAGCTACTATTTCTAGTTCTGTGCTCACAGAACACTCCTGGCAATTCTTGGAGGCCATGTGAAGTGCTGAATATCAACCTGGGTTTGGTCATATATGAGGCACGACCTCTATCTACTCTGTGCTGTCTTTCTGGTTCTATCATTGAGACTTCAGTGTGAGGAAAAACTTAAGGGGAAGGGACTACCCAGTAGAATTCAGGAGTCTCAGAGATACAAAAAGCGATTCTTGGCCAGTGGGTCAATGTGTAGGACCTAAAGATATAATACTATGTAGGTTCTTCAGTATTGGGGATAATTGGGTAACCGTGGTCATGCTTGGGAACCTTTGAGGTCATGCTAGAAGTGCTTCGGGTTCTCTAAGCCAGAGCATCACCCAGTGATGTTCATGGTATCATTTGATGTTGGGAATTGAACCCAGATCAAGCATGTGCTAGGAATGTACCCAAACCATTATCTTATCTCCAGGTCCCCCAAAATAACTTCTCATGCTGTTTAAACAATTATTTATCATCTCAGTTATTTTAGCTCAGTCTTTCACATTTCAACTAAAATCACAAACTTCCTATAAGTCTTTTTAGTCCTGAGGTACTTAGAGGAAGGTGTGTGGAGAAACATATTGATCAAGGGTTTGTGATAGGTAGCTGGGTGGCTAGACAGCCTTGGATGTATGTATGCTTTGTGTGTGTTTGTGTGTGAGTGTGTATGTTTAGTCCAATGGTCTCTTCACATCCAACAAAAAGGGCCTCGGCTAACTGGTGGGTTCAAGTTAGTTATCGAAAAGAATACAGGGGACCCTAGTAGGAGTTTTTACCATGAGTTTTTACCAGAGAGTCTGGTACAAGGTAAAAGGAGTTTACAGTAGAAAGAAACTAAATCAAAGTCAGACCCAAAAGTCAGGAACTGGAGGATAGTGCCAATAAGTTTATGGGGGTGCTTTCTACCAACACATTGAACTATTTGGTATCACTTGGTATCACTTGTCTTCCCATTGGTCATCGATTTGCTCAAGATGGCGCCAGTAACATCTCCATACGTCCTGTGTGTGCTAATGTAGCCCAAGGTAATCTACTCACTCCAGGAATACGAAGAGTCTCAGACCATTCCTTCAGGTCATGGGAATGAGTTCTATAATTGTTACTGGTTTTTGGCATATCAAATATGACACGGGTAGCTTGCGAGGCCCTGTCATGCAGGTGGAATACTCTTGGTAGTAGGCTCCAAGGGAAGTCTACCACATGAAATATACAAGGTCTATTTTATACAGCTAGAGGCTAGTTTATAACTTTGCATATAGCTCATGAGATAGCCTAAACTTGGAGTACTTTTCCCAACCTGTTTCTTCTTTTATTTGATTACTGAGCCTAAATGATTCAGCATGGTTTTATCTTCTCCTGGATGTCCTTAATGACACCATAGGCTTACTCAAAAACCTCCTCTAAGTGCAAACTAGAATTTTATATTTTCCCTAGTGTAGTGTAACCCTAATATAGATAGATCCATGGTTGTAAAAGTTCATGGCCAAGTTTGATAACATTTTCAAGATGTTGATATTTTATTCTCTCCTTTCTTCCCCTTATTCCAGTGTATCTGTCAGGAGCCAGTAGGTCAGGATTAAATCAAAGAGACAAGTGGATGGGATGGAATAAGAATGAGGGGGGTGGGGAAGTAGGCATAAACAATCAGCAGAGAGAATGGACAGAGCTGAACTAATTTCAACAAGACCTAGGAAAATGTAACTTCTCGTTTTAAGTCTTTATCTCTGGTGCCTAGGGGCACAGTTATCAATTGCCTTGGGCCACACCCCAAGATTGACATAGCATATTCTAATTATGTAATGCATATACCCTCTACTTCTCTACCCAGTGCCTCTCGGAGAGAAGAGGCTGCAGAAAGTTCAGGATCTCCTCCTTATAAACACACTGACAGCCTGAGATCTATTTCTCTAGGGAGAGCGGTAGGAAGGCGACATTAAAATCTCGGCAGAGAAGCAAATTTAGAGGAATCATGATCTGGTGGCCTCTATTCCTATTTAATCATTTCATTACTAATTAATAGGGTCATTACCACATTTAGAAGGGAAAGAGCTATGATTAAAGGTTAATGCCAGTTGCTGCACGCATCACACCTCAAATTACATTATAAAAATGTCCAGAGTGTTTAATTGAACCTATAAGTAACAATGTAATTACATTTAATAATGTATGTGTCTTCATATTTACTTGCTCCTTTCCAAGGTGCAGAGAGCCCCACGTGGGTGGGCAAGAGAGGGTCACAGTGTTCACAGCAACACCTTCATGCCTGTGGCTCTCTCCAGGGAAGGAATAATTTGTGATCTATGCATAGGCAGTCCATCCCCACTCCTCAATGGGACCAAGTCAAATGCCATTTTCCCCATTAAAGGATAAAAGGAGAGGAGCAGAAAGAACAGAAATGACCTGAGCCCTTGGCACTTTATAGCTCTGCCACAAAGTCATGATTCTTTAATCTATGTGCCTTAATTCTTTGGGGGCTCTTTTACATTGTACAACACACTGAGTAGTTTTCTGGAGGCTGGGCAGTAGAAGATTAAGGTGCTAACAGATTCAGCATCTGGCGAGAACTTTATGATTCATATATGGTCACCGTATACCGTGATCTCACATAACAGAAAAAATGGGTAGCTCTAATAAAGATACAAGCCTTCTCACGAAGTCTTTATAATAACAGAGGTGACTGAAAGCAATTTATAATCAAAGACCAAAACAGTAGTACAGGAGGTAAGGCACTTGCCTTGCATGTGACCTACCCAGGTTCAATCCCCAATATCCATATGATCTCCTGAGCACCGCAAGTTGTGGTTCCTGAGTCCAGAGATAGTAATAACCCCTAAGTAGTAACTCTCTTAATTCAACTCTGAAACCACTACATTGGAGAATTAAATGGGTGGAGTGTTGTTTGTCTCCATAGCGTGATGTCTATATAGCATGATGATAAACTTGAAAATCTGACTTTCGAAAATACTTTTTCCTCCTTTCATTTTTTTTTCATTTTTCTCCTTTAGGAATCTTTCACTTGGTTGGGTTCTTTTTTATTTTTGTTTTTAGAAAGCATGATAAATACAGAAAATGGATCCTTAGTATTTGTTCTCAATTCTATGAGTTTACCACAAAGTTAGAAAGTTGTAGACTAGTTGTAGACTAACTGCAAGTTTTTTCCCTTGCAGTTAGGATTCTGGTAAGAATTATTCTCTGCTTACTACCTGTTTCTGTATATGAACTGTATTAGGCAGACAGTTTCTATCTGTCTATAGTCTGTCTCTCTCACACACACACACACACACACACATACACACATACACACCATCTACCCATATGATATTTGGGAGATGGAAATGAGGCATTTTCTTGCTTCTTTATCTTGAAATGTAAAAAAAAAGCTTATGGAGATTGGAGTATTGAGGAAAAGAATGTTGCCCCTGTGCTTGCACAACAGTTGAGTATAGCTTGTTAAAGACACTCATTTAAGGGTGTGTGATTACTTCCAGATGAATCTAATCAGTTCCAATACCCATGCTAAAGATTCAACCCCATTTCTATCCATTTAGAGGGTGCAGAGTACACTTCTCTGCTCTATATTTCACTCTCACTAAAAGCTGAATTCTTTATTAGATCAAGATGATACTAGAGTTACCTCCTTGACTGAAGAATTGGTCTTTCTCCTCTGCAGAGTATGTAATGCTTTAGTGACCTCCCTCCATGGGAAGGAAAACACGACAAGTCAGTTTGACTCTGGATTTCACTAAGTGGCTTTTTTTGGCCAAGGAAATAATTGATGGCTTGTCAGCTGAAAGACTAGGCTCTAGAAAATTATACATCCTATATTTCCACCTCGCTCCTGTTTCTGTTTGGGGACCATGTGTAGGTTAGCCTGCTGGGAGAGACCAATGGAGTAGAGCTGAAATGAATCACTAAGACTAGTCTAGACTACATTGAGCAAATCCCAATTATGTGAACAAAGTAATCCATCCATTTACTCTGGAAGCAATATACTGTTGACTGGTCCTGTTTTGTTTTACATTTTGATTTGGTGAATTTTTGTGTTGCTTTTTTTTTTTACCTTTTCTCCCTTGCTTTTGAAGCCACTCCTGACAATGCTCAGGCCTTAATCCTGGCTCTGCACTTAGGGGACACTCTTATTTTTTTTAGCTCATAAGCCTTTTATTTATTTATTTTTTGTCATTTATATTAATCTTTAATGGGTTTATACTTTTTAAAAAATATTTTATAATACCACCGTGAAACATACAATTACAAAGGTGTTCATAATTGGTTCTTGGTAATACAGTATTCCAGCACCCATCCCTCCACCAGTGCCCCATTTCCACCACCAATGTACCTCACCTCCTCCTGCCTATCCCCAGGCTGCCTCAGTAGAGGGTTCCCCCCCGCTTCCTCTCTCTCTCTCTCTCTGTGTCTCTGCATCTCTCTCCCTCTTATTTTACACATTGTGCCTAGTCAGGGACCACTCTTGGCAAGCATGGGTCACCTCATGAAGTGCCAGGGATTCAACCTGGTTAAGCCACATGCAAGGCAAGAACTCTACCTGCTGTACTATCTTTCTGGCCATTAAATTTTGGGTTTGTCTCATAATATCAAACAATGAATAACTAAAATATCTACTTTCTTATGTTAGAATAGAATATTTCATTAAATAATCTTTGGGCACCAAAGCCTAAAATGTATCGTTTAAAATAAATGCATAACTGCCGGGAGTAATTCCTGAGTGCAGAGCCAGGAGTAACCCCTGAGTGTCGCCGGTTGTGACCCAAAAAGCAAAAATAAATAAATAAATAAATAAATAAATAAATAAAATAAATGCATAATTGGGAGTTGGGACATCAGTCTTCTGATGTTGAGTACTCCTATTGACTCAGGACAAGTAATTTATTTCCCCTGTTACACTGTTCAATGACAGCTAATAATTTGTTTTCTACCAATTTAACCAAATTGTTGTAAAGGTCAGCTTTACAAACGTATATTTAAAAAAATTGGGGTAGGGGTGTTTGAGCCACACCCAGCAATACTCAGGGGTTATTACTGTTTCTACAAAGAATCACTACTGATGATCATATGGGATGCTGGGGATTGAACCTGGGTAGGTCACATGCAAGGCAAGTGCCTTACCTCCTCTGCTATTGCTTTGGTCCTGATTATAAATTACTCTTAGTCACCTTAGTGATTATAAATTATTCTTACTCCCATATGGTTTCTAGTTTTAATCAAAATTTTTTTGAACACAGCTAATATGGGATGACTCAATTTACTTTCTATTTTTAATATGTCTTAGCATAAATATTTAAAGAGCCTGTATTCATTTGCTCCTGCAGTTCCTATTTGTCACACTCCATATGTGTTCTCCACACATAATTTCAGAGGATTAGCTAGGAATCATTTCCTTTTAAGGAATTAAAGTAGCCTACTTTGAAGACATGTAGTATTTGAATGCTAGAGCATTTTATTATGAATTTGGATAACTTACCTACATTCATAGCCAGGTGAAACAGTTCTCAGGGTCCTTTGTGAAGGCACAGTCTTCCCTTCCTCTCTGGTATTACATCCATCCCCTTATAATGAGCAGTTCCACGTTTCAGCCAACAATTCCCCAATTTCATCCTTGAGTTTCTTTATTACTCTTAGGTACATGACACCTGATTGTAGTGATCTATCTACATTTAGTGTTAATTAGGTATAAAATCATTCACACATTTACTGCTATTTGAGTTGTCCTGTCAGTAACCAAAAATGATGCAGAAGTTTACAGAATTACATAAACTTTGTGATTTTTGTAAATACAAAATTACAGCCTCAGAAATGTTGAAAAAACTGAAGAAGAGGCCAGAGCGATAGCACAGTGGGTATGGTGTTTGCCTTGGGTTTGATCCCCAGCTGACTTGGGTTCGATCCCCATCATCCCATATGGTCTCCCGAGCATATGGAGCCAGGAGCAATTCTTGAGTGCAGAGCCAGGAGTAACCCCTGAGTATTTCCAGGTGTGACCCAAAAAGCAAAAAAGCAAAAAAAAAAAAAAAACCTGAGAAGGGGGCGGGGGGACCACCCATCTTTCTTCCCATTATTCATTTATTCTAGACACAACGATTTGAGCACCTACTGTGTAACAGGCAGGACAATAAGATAAAGCAAAACTGACTCTAAAACTGCCAACTGAGGATTTTCCTAGGCTAGAGAGAGGTTCAGTGGGGGGAAAGAAGCCCTCTGTCTTTTGCCATTCTGGTCCCTAGAATCATTTGGAATCTTGGAAAAAGGATCACTTGATCGCTTGATCATTTGACATCCCGTCGATTTGCTAGAGCGGGCGCCAGTAACATTTCCATTTGACCCTATCACATGCCAGTGTATCCCAATGGCATCTGGTTGCTTCAGGAATACAAAGAGCCTCAAGCCGCTCAGGGTATTGACAAGGAAGTCTGACCATCTTGTAGGTGGGCGGTCACGTGATCTGTTGATGTCCCGTGGGATCCAGTCGGTAATTGCTCTAGTCCGGTGGTCTTCTCCACTTCGCATTATGTGTCCAGCCCATCTGATTTTCGATGCCTTGGCAAACGAGACAGCGTCCCTGACTCTGGACAGCAACAGAGGTCGGAGCTCCAGATTTCTTCTCTCACTTGAGTGAGGCATGATATTCCAAGCATAGCTCTTTCGATTCCTCTTTGGAAAGAGGATGAAGAGGTAAAACTGGAGATGGTTGAAAGGCAATTATAGGGGTTGAAACAAGCAGAAATGAGAGAATACGTGTGATTGTAAGGAGGTCAAAATGACAACCAAAGGGAGGAGCAAGGAAGAGCCACTTGCATGCGAGAGAGACACGATGAGAAGAAAAATGCAGTGACCCATGGACTAGGTTAAAGTTGAAGGGAGGGGCTAATAAACTGGTAGGAGCAGCAGGGTTCTGATTCCTTTGTCCTCTTTAAGCCTTATTCCCTCCAGCCTTCACTTGGTTGGCAGGAAATGAAGGTGATAAAAATGAAGGTGATATAATAAAGGTGGTGCAAGTCTGCAGGATCTGGAAGTTCATTTTGCCTATTAATTCAGTTCTTCCCAAAACTTCCCTCTGAGATTATGACAGGCTTGATTCTGCTTCCGATGGGGCTGTAACAACCACTGTAGCCCTTACTTAGCTGATGAAAAAATAATGTATGGGCCTCCTTTCTCCCAGGCTTGATTCTTCAGGATGCTTAAGAGAACCAGGGATTGGGGGGGGGGGGTAGGGGAGGAAACAGAAACAGAGAGATGCTGAAGGAAGGCATGGAAGTATCATGTGAGAAGATTCTGTAAATTGTAAAGAAAAGTTTTGCCTATTTTCAGGACCTCAGGTACGAATGAGCTATTCCCTTTGTTCTGGTATTCCAGTAAGGAGGGGGTTTCATGCCCTGGAACAGCACTCAGGAGTCCAGATGATGACGATTTGACTCAAGACAGAAAATCAATGCACAAAGTGGAGGGATGTGTGGTAGGGTCTCTTATTGTTAAAATATTTGCTATCCTCCCTGAGTTTCACTGTCAGACTTGGTCATGTGATTTGAGGACACCATTTCTGGAGCAGAAGAGGAAGCCCTAATCTGATGAATTCTGGGGTTAATAATATGGTTTGCTAGTACCAGAAAATGTGAACCAAAGTCCCAGCTCTCACATTTAAGCAGAAACTTCAAGAACCATCTCTTTACTTGCTGTTTCTCGCTTTCCTGAATCAACAACATTAAACTTCTATGTCAGCCTCAGTCCTAGTGTGGAGACAGTATGGACCCAAGCTCCAGGTTCAGAAAACCGGGCAATGTGATTACTCATAATTCCAAGCTAGATATGGAGCATAGGAGACAAATTCTATTGCTGTGAGCCATTTAAATTCTGGAGCAGCTCCTGTAGCATCATCTAGCCGCTCATGTTGATGGATAAGGGGTGTCGTGGATGCTGGTGAGGCAAGAGAACATCCTGCCTTACAATCAATTTCTAATTGACAATCAATCCAAAAAGGGCAAAGCCAAGAATTTAGCTCTACAAAGGGCTCTGTGTCTCAGAGAAATAAATGACAACACCGTGGGAAGGATTTGGGCATCTGAAGGATTGGTACATATAGTTCCCCTGGTTAGAAATTGTATGAGATGGTAGCTTTCCCAGATGACAGGTTGGGCTCAATAATCAAATCCATTTTCCTCTGCTGCCTTGAACAAGTTTCTCCTTTTTTAGTTTCCTTTTCTATAAAATAGAGATAGCAATAAAATAGTACCTAATTATAAATTGCTCTCTGGGCCAAAGGGGTTGCAAATTCATGTGTAGAGCAATAAAATGAACCACCCATATATGTGTGGAAGATATTGAATGGATTATTCACTTATAATGAGATGCCCACATGTGCTTCCGAGTCTCCTCATAGATGTGCAATATGGGTCAGCTGTCAGTGCCCTTCTTTCCAGTGTTCCTGCTTTGAAAATAATGAAATCGAGTCTAAGACTTCTGAGAGAATCTAAGACTTCTTGGCATTCACAGAGTCAGCTGTTTCTTTCAACAGTAGAGTTGTTTCTTTCAGCTAACCTGGAAGTGGACTGGCTCTGCATCTAATGGGTGTGGAAAGCCAATGACAGTCATTTAATTTGCTCTTAAGCCAAAACAGTTGTTAGTAAATTAAACATTGATTATAAAAGAGCCTCCAATTAAGATTCACTAATTACATCACCAGCTCAATTGTCATGCAATTTATGTACAATTACCACAGAACAAATATTTAATTACTTTCCTCTTAATACATTGAACTAATATTGTTCCTCAAGCAGCGAGACAGGAATATAGAAATATGTAACTGACATGGAGACATGAAGTCAAGATTAATTAGACAATTGTCACATTGTCCTGTCTGGAACTGTAACATAGCCCTAGGGTAATGAGAAGTAAGAGGAGCAGCAACGGGGAGTTTATTAAGGTCTGTTCTACCTTCCTGTGTGTGGAGGAGAAAGTGGCTGCTAAATTATATGAAAACGAGGGACTTCTGTGATGGGAGTTGTCCAGAACTCCCACCTAGAGCTGGCTGAGACTGCCATTCATTGGTCAAGACTGCATTGTAAGTTTAACTTTTTCTTCTTGTGATTTTTTCCCCTTTGCCAAGAGCATCAATTCCAAAGGCACTCCCTAATAAATATTCTGCAAGCAAAATTGCCCTACATGGCCAGTTTCAGAAAACTCCTGCAACAGGAAAACATTAGACTTCTCTGAGCCAGCATGGAGTGATCCGACTCACCAATTAATAGGCTGTGACTGAGGGGTGTGATGTCTACAATCTACTTATGTGGCTTGATCACTTGATCACTTGATCATTTGACATCCTGTTATTCATCGATTTGCTCGAGCAGGCACCAGTAACATCTCCATTTGACCCTATCACATGCCAGTGTAGCCCAATGGCATCTGGTTGCTTCAGGAATACCAAGAGCCTCAAACCGTTCATTCAGGGTCTTCATGAAGAAGTCTGACCATCTTGTAGTGGGCAGCCACGTGATCTTTTGACGTCCTGTGCGATCCAGTCGGTAATGGCTCTAGTCCAGTGGTCATCTCCAAATCGCATTACACATCCAGCCCATATGATTTTCGATGCCTTGGCAAACAAGACAGTGTCCATGACTCTGGAATGTCGATGGAGGTCGGAACTCGATTCCTTGTCTCACTTGAGTGAGGCATGGTATTCCAAATGTAGCTATTTCGATTCCTCTTTGGGAGACCTGAACAGTGTTCTCATCCTGCTTTTATAGGGCTCAGGTCTCAGAGATGTATGTTAATGCAGTGAGAATGGTGGAGTCGAAGATATGTGCCTGGAGCTGGAGGCTTTTTGTCCTTTTAGCTATTTCTTCAATACTCTTGAAGGCATTCCATGCCGCTCTCTTCCCTCCTGCGCAGCGCAGGTTTTAAGTCATTCATCATGTTGACTTCTCGACCTAAGTACTTATGTGGCTACTAGATGTTTCTCTGAGTCTCTGCTCTAAGGGTAAAGGCTGTTGGTCACAGCCCAGGTCCCTGAGGAGGGGAACTTTCTGAGTTTGGTATAGGGAGCAAGAGGAATCAATGAGAATAGGAGCTATAGGCACTGTAGATGGCCTTAGTTTTTCCCTTTTCCCTGAGATAGTGTATGAAGGTTGGGAGTCATGTTCCTCCAGAACACTCAGCAAACAGTTTCCCCCTTGAAATTGTCCCTTGGTAAGCTTCTATATCTCCTTATTCCTGGGGAACTAGTATTGCTGGGATGCTTGTGGGTTTAGTTTGGAGATGGAGCTAGAAACCTGATGTAGGCAGTTATTTCACAGTCTGGGCAACTTACTATAATAAATCCATAATAAAAATTACTATATCCATAGTATAAAAGCATGAATTACCTAACTATGTTCAAGAGAAACTGGTGTAATTCACAGACTTCTGAAAGCACCAGAATACTGTTAACTTGGACATTGAGGAGAGTTGGTGTTCTCGAATATAAGTCTTCTTGTCTCTATCTGACACTTGGGATTTTATTTAACACTGGCCATGCCGCTGTCTAGGTTTGTTACTTTAGTCATGTCATTTACTCTTTTTCTGAACTTTTCTTTTGTAAAGTGAAATGTTTATGGAACAGTGAGCTGGTGGGGTTCTGAGCTATGAGTGAGATACAGCATAGGTCTAGACTGGGAAATGAGGGATGTAGCCAAGGTAATTGGTGTTTATCTGAGAAAGGCTATGCAAGGTATTTGAGGGACTAACTCCATTCTAAGTCTCTTGTGGTCACAGTGAAAATTGTCACCCCTGAATCCTGGAGTCCTGGCTTACAGATTTTTAGCAACATTCCCCTCTATTCCCCTATCCAAAAAAAAAAAAAAAAACAGCTTACCCAGTGATTTTTGTCAGATGGCTACAAGCGTGTAATATCCAGCTAAGAACTAGACTGGGTGTTTTTAATACATTGCCTTAGATAATAGCCCATTAAGAACTTTTTGTAAAAGACTTTGAAATTGGAAGGTGGGGGGGGGCAAGGGATAAACAAAGGATTATGATGGGTTTCTCTCTACAGTGCAACAAGCCAGGTTATCAGTTTTTATGGAAACCAGTTCATTTCATTGTCTTTGAGCTATTTAAAGCTATTTAAAACTCAGTAAATCCTAGAAAACTGATAGTGACGCAAATAGCTCTCATCAAAATGCAAATAAAGTGCTTACTGCAGATGTAGCTGATTTTTACCTATGGTTATGGACCATCATTGTGGATACTAAATACCTTAACGTCAGTATTTCTGATAATCCTTATATGTGTATTCTTTGACTTCTCCCTTCAACTGGCTGTCATACCTTGCTGATTCCTTCATTAATTAATGAGGTAAGTAAAATCTTAATTATGTAGTCATTTTTATGTTTATAGAGAAATTATGATTTTGCCTTTAAAATTATCCTTTAATGTTACAAATTAACTGGTTAAACATGTTTTATCCAAGATCACTGAGGTGGAGCTCTCAGAGTGGGGACTTGCCCTTGGCTCTTTCTGGCTCTTTCCAATTTATGTAACTGACTCAACACGCTCTGTCCTGCTGATTCATCTATCTGTCTTTTCTACCCTGTTTGAGTAAGTCCTGGAGGTTTAAGGTCCTGGACCTCATTCTTAGGACTGAGTTCTTTTGTGGGGAAAGAAGAAGCAAGGTCAAATGAGTTGAGGGACAACATTTTCATGATAGATTGTGAAAGATGAACCCAGATGGTAGAGGGTAGTGATGCAGGTGGGCCTCACGGGTGGCTTAGGTGAGGCCGGAAGCAGAGAGAGAAGGTCGCTTTCTCCCCAGCCACCTCTGCTGCCCGGAACCCGCTGGGCAGGCTAAGGACTGATAAAAAGGCAAGTCGGCCCTAGGCCAAACCCAGGGTTTCCTCAGGTTCTTGTCTTCCTCCCAGAAAAAGAATTTTCAGGAGTCGAGGAGCAGTGACGCTTTACAGATTTTATTAAGGAGGTTTTAGGAAAGGGAAGGAGGAGGGAAAGAGAGAGAGAGAGTACACATCTCAAGAGGGGGAGATGTGGGCAACACACGTGCTTGGGCACTACATGTGCTGGGCCACGTGGGCTCAAGCAGCACATGGGCTCAGGCAGTATATGTGCTAGCTCAGGCAGCATGTGAGCCCAGGCAGCATGTGCACGCTGTCCTTTGGTCAGGACAGCTTTTATAGATTTCTCCCCAAGCTAATCCCATGTGGGGCTTCAACCTAGGTTGCTAGGGCCGTTGCCAAGGGGAGTAGACTTTGGGAGTGGTCTTCTTTGAAAATCTCCTTTTCTTGACCCTCTGTCCCTGCTGGATCTTCTGTCCTGGAATGTAGCTGGATTAAGGGCTGGGCAGAGAAAGGTAGATCTAGCTCCCTCAGGGTTTGTTGTTGGTTAATGGGTCTCATCAAGTCTTGGTTCCTGGTTCCAAAAGGTGACTTTGACATACTTAGGACAAGAACTCATTGCCATGTGGGGATCCTTTGTCTGCCTGCCTACATCAGTAGGATCAGATGCACTTTTTTAGAAGTGGTATCTGTAGGGACAGAAAGGGAAACATTTGATAGGAAAAATGTCCATACCCCAAACTGAGTCCCTCCTCTTCCTCCCCCTTTTCTACCCTCCACACCACTTGTCCTGTTCATAATTCTTCCTGAAACTACAGTGTGGCAAGATTTGCCCTTTGAATTAGTTCCAATTTTTTTTTCTGGAAATGTAATCTCACAGAATACTTCCTTGGGTCCCACAGCTACACCCCTGGATCACCACAGATGTTTGGATGACCCTCATAACTTTAGTTCTTTCTCAACTGCGTTTCTTACTAATTGATTTAGCTCATACAACCTCTACAAACCACATTTATCCTCCTGAAAGAACACAATAAACATGGCTCTCCCTGATGGCTGAGAATTTGTTAAAGAATGGTGAACGTGTGTCTACTCTTTTCCTTTTATCTATCATTTCTTTGTCCAACTAGTATTTATATTAAATGCCTACCCCTCCTGACAAAATTATAAAACATACACATAAACACAAGAGTATCACACACTGCTAAGAGCAAGACCTGTCAGATTCAGATGGGATGATAAGTGTTCTTGCATAAGATTCTATCATTGTATCAGCCCCTGTTGTGCATTTTATTTCTTTCATTTTATGCCTGGGGAGACTGGTTTGTCTAAGGGTCATTAACCTAGAACATGGTGAAGCCCGGAATCTTGAGTAGGTCTTCTCAGTCATGGCATGTATGTAACCTGCCAGATAAGAGACACCCAACAAATTCAAGTCATTCATACAGCAGAACATCAAGCGAGGATCAGTCAGAGCCACTGACATGCATAGGGTCAGGCAGAAAGGGGCTTCTCTTGGAAGAACGTGGTCTGAACCCAATATAGAGGAGACAGTTTCAGTAAGGTTAGAGCCAGAGTGGACTAAGGCTCATGAGACCAGGTAAAGTGTAATAACTGTGGTGGAATGGTTAAGGGACTCAGTTTCATTCATTATGTGTACTATATTCTGGAATCAGTGTCAACTTTTTGGAAATATAAATATGCTTAAGAAATGTGTTTTCCAGGAACATACAGTCTAAAGTGGAAAAGCAAATATATAAGCAGAAGCTATCAGGGAGTATTAATAATGGTTCAAAGGGTACAGATACCAGGAGCTTTGAACTCATGGAAAAGCAGGTAGAGAGGACAGGGCAGGAACAGCACACTGAAGCATCCCGCCTGAGCTAAATTCCAGGACTAGGCAGTGCAGAGAAGTCCAGGCAGAGGGAATGGATGAGTAGCAATAGAGTGGATGGTTAAGGGGGCTCATTTATCTAAGGGGGATTCTGACTGGGCTTCAGGCGATGAATATAAACAGAGGGAAGGCAGAATCTGGTGGTAGCCAGGTCTTGAAGAGTTCTACGTGCTGGGCTAAAGGACACTGACATCCTTCCAAATATACCGATACTGGTAACCTGCAAACTTTGTAAAGGAACAGATGGTAAATATTTGAGACTTTAAACTCTGCCAATGGATTACCAAAGTAAACATAAATGGTAGCAGGATGTAAATAAATGGCTGTTTACTTAAAACAGTTTCATTTCCCAAAATAGCTGGCAGACAGGATTCCCTGACACCAGCCCAGGTTTGTCTCTGCCTGCCATACACAGGTAGCCGCCACAGTCTTCCTGCAGGAGAGAGAATGCAAAGATTTATAGGGCTAGAACGTGCCAGTTGGGTTGCAGGCAGACACTAGTTAGGAGCCAGGTGAAGCAGAACAACTGTGAATTCACACTTGAGAACAGGATGACAGCCACAAGAAATAAAAAGGGATAGACAAGCCGCTTTGTCCAACCTGTGAAGTACCCTGGGAGCTAAGCTAGTTGAGGCAATGAAGAGGGAGGAAGGAGTTAAAAGTGGATCCAGACTTAAGCATGAGTAGGAGGCAGAAAAGGAATTGACTTTGGGTTTAATTTTACAGGCTCTGCCACGGAGACAGAGATCAAGATATTCATCAGGAATTGCAAAACAAATCAGAAAAAAATTGCTTCCCTGTTACCTGCAAAGCAGAGATTCTTTTAAGAAGCAAATATTACCCACAGGTGGAGGGGTGGTGGGGAGGGGAGAGGCAATATCTTCCAAAAAAGCATTTTGCTAACTCAAAGGGAAATGGATACATCTGGAAAACCCAAAATTGTTTGCATAAGATATGAGAGGCTGTGGGAGCTCTGTTTGTCAAACCCCAGGTGCTACATAAGATAATGTTGCTAAAATGTTTGGGATTTGGGGAAAGAGACTGTATAAACATGTGGTTTTACTAGAGCACATAAAAGATGATTGTATGGAAACCTCAGAAAAAAAACTGAAAGTATGTATAGTATAAATGAATGGCTTCCCTTCCTTTATGACTGTGCCTTGCTTGAGGCTTAGGGATGTGATTAGAAATGAGTGTCGTGGGGATGGGCTGAAACATGAGGATTTAGAAAGCCCCTTGCATTTGCCTCTAGTGTGAGGTGACTCTGCCAAG
>JAJIBD010028018.1:0-60765 GCA_021461705.1 Cryptotis parvus
AAATGGGTTGGGTTTTATTATTTGTTTTTTATATGAAATATGTCCAATTTATTGCAACTTCTTCCAGCATTAACTTTTGAGGCTAGGCATTACATATGTATGTATTTGTATTATCATTTAGATTGTGTTTACAATAGAGATTTCTCAAAGAAAAAAATTCCAGCCCAAAACTAAGCAAAGAACTCCCATATGACAAAGTGATCACTTCTTTGCACCTATACCCCAAATACAGAAACATAAATTAGAAGAAATACATGCACTCCTATGTTCATTGTAGCTCTCTCAATTCAGTAGCCAGGATAAGGAAACAACCCAAATGTCAATGACAGGTGTATGATGAAGCTGTGGTATAGACCTAATAATGGAATACTACTTTGCAGCTATATGGAAAGATGAAAATTTCCAGTTTGCTATAGTTTGAATGGATCAAAGGGTATCAGTCTGATCAATGGGCTCCTTGATGCCCTCTTGTATGGAGGCAATCTACTGTACTCAGTTTACTGATTCAAATGTTCATCTTCTCCTGCAATACCCTTGCTGACATAGTGGTACTTAACTAGCTTTCTGGCACTTCATGCTCCAGTGAACACATGGAATTCGCCATCCTAAGTGACTGGTAAAATCAAGAGGCTAAAAGATAACAGTGATTAAACCTTTAATGTGCAATTTTCAGAATAATTAGTAAACAACCAATGATAAATCACATAGATATAATAATGGGAAAATGAGTAAAGATTTAGATTGGTTCCTTGAGAAAAATTATAACATAGATAAAATTCTGACAGTATTAATCAGGAGAAAAATAATCCCCCCCCATTTGTAGAATTTCAAAATTGGGGCCTTATTGGGAAGCCCAATGGTAGTGATGGTTGAGGCCACACTCGGAGATGCTCAGGTGTGATCCTCTGCAAGGATCACCTCTGGTGGGTACTTAGGGGACAATCTGGGGTGCCAGGAATCCAACCTGGGTTGGCTGCATGTAAGGCAACTTTCCTATTACTATCACTTTGGCATCTCATATTTCAACATTGACACTGGGGAAGAAAAGATATGAGAAAATTGGGGAAAGAGGAAAAGAGAAGACTGCATCTGGGGGGCAAAGCCGGGGCTCACTGAGTTTTTCCCTCTTTTTTTAAATTTTTTATTATACCACCGAGAGACATACAATTACAAAACTGTTCACAATTGGTTCTTGGTAATACAGTATTCCAGCACCCCTCCCTCCACCAGTGCCCCATTTCCACCACCAATGTACCCCACCCCCTCCCCCACCCCAGGCTGCCTCAACAGCAGGGAGCCCAGTTTCCTCTCTTTCTCTCTCTGCCTCTCTCTCTGTCTCTGCATCTCTCTCCCTCTTATTTTACACATTGTGGCTAGCCCTGCAGATATTTAGAGTTTATCACTTAAGTCTCTTTGTGTATATTCAATGGTGAGTTTTAATCTGCCATTACCATTTCACACATTTAGTAAAACACTGGTATCTATTTATATCCTATTAATGAATGCAGTCATTCTATACCTGTCCTTTTCCTTCTGACTAATTTCACTCAGCATGATAGTCTCCATGTCCATCCATTTGCAGGTAAATTTCATAGTTTCATCTTTTCTGACAGCTGCATAGTATTCCATAGTGTAGATGAACCACAGTTTCTTTAGCCAGTCCTCTGTTCTTGGCATTTAGGTTGTTTCCAGATTTTAGCTATAGTGAATAGAGCAGAGATGAATAAAGAAGTAAACCCCCATGAATAGCTAAAGCAATCCTTGGGAAAAAGAAGGTATCACTTTCCCCAACCTCAAGCTCTACTACAGAGCAGTTGTAATTAAGAAAGTGTGGTATTAGTATAGAGACAGACCCGTAGTCCTATGGAATCGAACTGAGTATCCTGAAACACATTCTCAAATATACAACCACTTAATCTTCAATAAAGGAGCAAAAAATATTAAGTGGAGCAAAGAAAGCCTCTTCAACAAATGGTGCTGGGAAAACTGAGCAGCTACATGTAAAAAATGAACTTAGACCTCCTTCTAACGCCATGCACAAAAGTCAGATCAAAATGGATTATAGATCTCAACATCAGACATGAATCTATAAGGTACATCGAATAAAACGTAGGAGAAACGCTCTACGACATCAAAACTAAAAGTATCTTTAAAGATGACACCCCACTGACCAAGCAAATGGAAGCAAAGATAAACAAATGGGATTATATAAAACTAAAAAGCTTCTGCACCTCAAAAGAAACGGTGACCAAGATACAAAGACAATCCACAGAGTGGGAAAGGATATTCACCCAATACCCATCTGACAAGGGGTTAATATCCAGGATATTTCAGGCACTGGTAGCCCTCCACAAGAAAAAAACAGCCAACCCCATCAAAAAAATGGGGAGAAGAAATGAACAGAAGCTTCCAAAAAGAAGAAATTCAAATGGCCAAAAGGCATATGAAAAAGTGCTCTTCATCTTTAATCATCAGGAAGATGCAAACCAAAACAACAATGAGGTACCATCTCACACCACAGAGACTGGCACACATCCAAAACAGCAAGAACAACTGGTGCTGGCGTGGATGTGGGGAAAAAAGGGACTCTGATCCACTGTTGGTGGGAGTGCCGACTGGTCCAGCCCTTTTGGAAAACAATATGGGCATTCCTCCGAAAACTAGACATTGAGCTTCCATTTGATCCAGCAATAGCACTCCTGGGAATATACCCGAGAGACTGAAAAACACATAGCAAATTCATGTTTTTAGTACTTCCTCTTCTTGTAAAGGCACCAGCCTAATCTGGTAAGCATACTAATGCTTTTCTTTGTAGGAATAGCTATGCCTAGGAAGGAAAACTTGGCTGACCACCCTTTGAACTCAAATCATCTATTTTTTTGTATTGATTTAGCACTGACTCACTTAACCTATTAGAACACCTAATTTTCCCAACTGTATAGCCGGGTGAAACTTCTCTAATATTTATTTTACCTCCCAACAGCCTTGTGATGTAAGTTAACATAAATGACAATTGCAGGGCAAAATTTCTCCATTGTAGTCATTATACAACTCTTTCAAAACCTGGAAAAGTTAACACTTAGATGTAAGTCTACATTGATAATTACATTTGCCTGCATAATGTTTTGTCATTATTTTTGTATTTTTCCCTTTTTATGTTATGCCAAGTATTGCAGAAAAATGTTTTAAACTTTCTACAATTATATTTTCTTATTTCTGTGCTTCTCACATGCAAACTAAGATTGTATTTTATGCATTCCAATCTCAGGTTAACAAAATAATTTGATCATCCTTTCTCCTGCACCAGATATATTTCCAGAAATGATGCTAAGAAAAACTTGCTTCCCTGAAAAAACACCATTAAGAAAGTTCATTCTATTTGTTTTTTGGCCAAGATTTCCCCATTTAACAATTTTATTGAACTACATATATTGATGTGTGCATCTTTTTGAAAGTTCATCTTAGGGTGACTCCAACATTACTGTCTGGCTGAGACTATAAGAAGAAATTGTGAGGTTTATAAAGTATATAGCTATCAGACCTAATTTTCATCTATACTGACATTGAATCACCTAGCAGACTGTTCCTATTTATTACTCTATCTTCAAAGCTCTTAATTATTTTTATTGTCAGCAGTTCTTATGTCTGAGCTTTGCCAAGCCAAGTTTGTGAGATTTATAATGGGAAGTGCTATAGAAATTAATTAAGAAATTCCCTGCATTGAATGACTCAACATGACAATAAGTGGTCAAACCTCGAAGTGTTGACTCATTTCTACATTTAGATCCCATAACCAGTCCATGGCTCTAATTCAAACTTATTTTTTCCAAATGTCGGCTTAAGTGCCACCTCCTCTAAGAAGACATATATGATTTGTAGGATAATGGTTTACCCTTTTTCTGTGTTTTAACATCTTCACACACTCTGTAATAGGACTTATGATTCTTTACCTTAAAGGCGGATAGATTTTTCCCTCTCCCTCACAGAGTGAGAACAATGTGATCAAGAACAGGCACTTCTTCCTATTTGGGACTATAGTTTCAGCAGAAGGCCAAATGTACTGGTTACCAGGTACCTGGAATATAGTAAGTACTTAATAACTATGTAATGGATAAAAGCATGTGATTCTTATTTTCTCTTGTTCCACTTAAAATAAATGTTCCACCTAAAGTGTGTGCCAGTTTAAACTAGTTTCTCCAAAAATGAAATTCTGCAAAATATCTAGCAGTGTATCAGAGCCTCCATAAATATTTTTGTTATAATTATATTAGTAAATTACATGAGTCAACCCAAGAACTGTTTTTATTCTAATTTCTACACATTGGCCAGAAGAATCTGATATTATTGCCAAATGAAGTCAATACATTCCTAATGATTTTTAAAGTATAAAACACAGATGCAAAACTTGGGGGGGGGAAAATTGACTTCACAGTTCCACCTGTTCTAAGATCCCTGTATCTTTCAGCCAAATCATGTACTTCTGCCCAGAAACAACAAATGATTGCACAGCATGCTTTCATTGTCAAAGTTTGGCTACTATGGAGAAAACCGTCTAGCAAATATTAACAAAATACCTTCAAAAATAGAGGGAAAAATTCCTAGGAGTCTTTTGTGAATAATTACTTTATCAAAATGAGATACCAGCCATTGCCAATTAGTCTTAATGAAATCCAAGCACAAAGTAGCTCATTGCTTCTTTACTGCACCTGCCTCTGCATAATCCTCATTCTCCCTTCCTACCTGGCTGTGAATATTGGTCCAGCAAAAAATTGTACTGTAGATGAATTGCTGGGAGGATGTCAGAAGGGAATGTTTCAGCGTATATCCTAACACTATTCTGCAATTGTTATTTTTCATGGATGTCCGCATCCTAGTAATATATCCATAGATTTGACTGTAATCTTGCCACTGAGCTCGCCTGCAGGTCTCATAAACTTGTTTTAGTGTAGCCTTAAGTCACAGATTCTGTGGAACCAGACAGATAGTACTGCCCTATAACATCCATTAGAGAACACATCTGCACTTACATCTCCTACTAATAAATGCTTCCACAGGGGAGCCACATTCTGTTGCATCAAAACATACAACACTGAAAGTCACTGACTGGCAACATGCCCACTGACTTTGTAACTAAGTGAGTCTTTCTTTACTACACAGTTACTTTGCTACTGTCCTCATATTTCTTTGATTCATAGATCATGATATATTATACCATAAAAATAAGCTTAATATTTTGAATGAATTAGGAGAATTACTTACAAAAATATTTGGTAATAGTTTTGGAAATTTCCCTGACTTTAAATAGCTAAATTTGAAATGTCAAAAAACTAATGCTCAATACAGTGGTGTATAAACAATGAAAATGCCATCACATAACATAGTTTCAACCTATATTCTAGCTGCTCTCAAATGGTAGGGGTTAAGGATACATAGTAAATTTAATGGTGTCCCTCAAAACAATAACTCCAGAAATTCCATGATTATAACCTATTTGAAAAGTGTTGGAGTTATTGTTTTTTCTTTCAGACATATTGAATCAAGGACCTTGAGATTATATCCATGAATTAACCATGTCAGTCCTAAATCCAGTGATAGTTGTTCTTTTAATGGACAGAAGATACACAGACAAGCAAGGACCGTGATAAAAAGAGACAAAGACTGGAATTATACAAGCACACTTTAAGGAAAGCCCAAGAAAACTGGAAGCTAAAATAGATAAGGAACATTTTTCTCCTGCAACCTTTGAAAAAAGCAAAGCCCTCTAACAACTTGATTTTATATTTCTAGCTTCCATAACTCGGATAGAATAATTGCCTGTTGTTCTAAGCAAACACATTTGTGGAAATTTGTTATGGCAGTCCTAAGAAACAAACAAGACAGTCTGTGATGAAGATGTAGCACCTGAAAGTCAAGCACATACTCTGCAGTAAAGTACTATATTAGGAAGATAGAAAGTCACTTAGCAGCTACAGACACGTAAGTGTTCAGATGACCACTTCTCTTACCTTTTTCCAGAGAATGACTACCAGAAATGTTTTAACATGATTTCCTATTTTTGTTCAACTATTTTGGATATTTTATTCACACTGCACAAAGATTTCTTCCTCTTTCCATTCCGACTTCCCTTATAAGTCCAATTCCTTTTGTTTCTATGGTATTGAAAGGCTCCAGATGATCTAGGAAGGTAGCTTATGGTTAGGAATTGAAATAAGGATTCAGTTTTACTGAGTTAAATTTATATGGTTCTTCATTACTTACATGTAAAGTTATAGTTAATTGTCTTTCTGTAAGAATGGTTTCCGAAATATGTCCTAACTGTGCTAGCATGCTTGCTAAATTAACCACAAAAGACAAAATCAAATATAGTATCGTAATAGGGACTTGTCCTGAGAGCTTTGACATCAGAAGTAGATTGGTTGAAAAGGAAAATCTGCCTTGAGAAGTTTCAGACCAGAAGCTAATTTAAAAAATGTCTGCTAAGAATACCATATGTACATCTGCAAGCTCAATTCTTTTATAAAAACATGCTCTCAAAAATATCAACTGTATTTGTTTAGAGTAACTATTATTTCTAGAATCTAAGACAATGTTGTCATCCTTTTATATTTTTATAATGTTCTTTGTAAATCAGGTTTTATTGAGATAGCATGACACAAAATGTGAAATATTGTTTTATGTTTACAATGAATTATGCTCATCCCAGAGTGTCAATATCCCTCTTCCACTGTTCCTAGCTCCCTGTTCTTTCCCACTTCCTATTTCTGACAGTCTCAGTTCTCCAATGTTGGAAATGCCTCAGTATGTTTCCATTTGTCTTTCTCTATACCCTGCCTTTATTTCTTCATATTCCAAAAATGAGTGAGATCATCAATCCAGTATTTGTATTTATCCTTTTGACTCATTTCAATTACATGCTTATATGCAAGATGAGGTAGAATGCATGATTTCAATTTTTCACAAAGCTGAGTATTCCACAGTGTATGTTTATGGCAATTTCTTCATCAACTCAACATTGTTTGGCATTTGAGTTGTTTCTAAACTTTGGCTACTGTTATTTCGCTAGTGCTGTAATGAACACAGTTGCGATAAACCTTGCAAATGAATGTTTTCATTTTTAGGATAGATATCTGGAAGTGTAATTATGGGTCATGTGGAAGTTCTATTTTCAATTTTTTTATAAAAAGCTTCCATACTGATTTCCATAAGGCCAAACCAGAAAACAGTCTGCATCCTCAATATCACTGTTTCTTTTTTGTTTTGTATTTTGGGTTTGTTTATTTTTTTTTTTTGCTTTTTTTGGTTCTTACCCAACGATGTTCAGGGATTACTCCTGGCTCTGCACTCTGAAACTAGTATTAGTGGTGCTCAGGGGACCATATGGGATGCCGAGGATAAAAACCTGGTAGGCTACATATAAGGCAAATGCACAGCACATCAAGGCAAGCACCCTATCCACTGGTCTTTCCTCTAGACATTTTATTTCATTTTTAATTAAGTTTTGTGATATAATTGTTAAAAACTGAAAATAATTATTATAAGAAATACTGTATAATAAAATTGAAATATATCTCTTGTACATGGACTGGAAGAAGGATATAACCAAAATGACCATTTTATTCGATGCATTATTAAACTTCAACGTAATCTCCATCAAAACATCCATGGAATTTTTTCAAAATTATAGAGAAAATAATTATAAAAGTCATATAGAATCATAAAACTCCCACATAAGTTACAGCTAGTCTGAGAAGGAAGGGAGGAGACATCATGTTCCATGACTTTAACCTATACATTAGAGCTATAGTAATCAAAATGGTATAATATTGGAATAAAGATTGACTTGCAGACTGATGAAATAGAATTGAGATCCCAGAGGTAAATAATTAGATATACACCAATTAATTTTTGACAAAAACCTAAGTGCATTAAGTGGAAAAAGAAAAGCCTCTTCAACAAACAGTGATGGGAAAACAGATAAACCTCCTATGAAAAAAAATGTAACCAAACACCAGTCTCACACCATGGATGAAACCAAAATGGATATTACTTCAATTCTTTTTTGAGTCTAGTCAAAATAAAATAAATAAATTAAAATTTCTCTTCTCCAAGAAAGATAAATAATAAGGTAGAAGAAATGATTACAAATGTATTTAATACCATTTTTTAATTTTAGGATTCTTTGAAGAGGGAGGAGGCACAACAGGTGGTACTTAGGACTAACTCCTGACTCTGTGCTCATGGTTTACTCCTGAACTGCTCAGGGGACCATATATAGTGTTTATATAGTGTTGGAAACCAAACCGAGGTTGGCTGCATGCAAGCCAAGTTCCTTGACTCTTCTACTATCTTTCTGACCCTCATCACCATTTTGATGAAAAATTATAAGGACCAATATCTAGTAGTTGTCTTGTATTGCAGAAAACTAAACAATAGCATTCATATATGTCAAAAGCAAATTCAGTTTATGAAGTCATATGACTTCTGTAACCGCACTCAATAATAAATAAATATCCCCATAAAAGGAATATTACAGTTGGGAAGGTGCTTGCCTTGCTTGCAATCAGCCAGAGTTTGATCCCTGGCACCCCATATGTTAGCCTAAACCCTGCCAGGGGTGATCCCTGCTAACAAAATCAGGAGTAAGCATTGATCACTGCCAGGAACAGTTTAAAAATAAAAAGGAAATTGTCATCAACAATTCAAAGATAAATCTCTATGTATGTAGATTCTGCTTTCTTGATAGAAACAGATGCTATAAAATTGTTTTAATATAAAGAGGTAATGAAGCACTATAAAACTGTATATTCTAGAGTTGGGTCAACTAGTAAATAATTTGAAATATATTGTTTTATATTTCAGTATTTTTATATTTGAAAAGTATTTCAATGTGATGTGATTTCTTGTTCTAAATTGTCAATCTTCAAAAAAAAGTATGTTTTTCCTTAAAAGAACTCTCTAAATCGCATATTTCTGCTCTGAAAAAATCTAAATTTTCTGTCAGGGTATCAGATTAGGTTTTATAATTATATCAAAGGGTTTTAGGAGGATCTTGCTGGATTCATATGAAAAAGAATTCTCCACTTGAGAATATTTTATTTTAAATACTGTTAAGGGTATCTTAATTGTCTGTGCTAGCAATGATATTTGATATTATCAATAGTTTTCTTCTTTGAAATTTGCATTTTTACATGCATTATCTTATTGTTCTCTCCAGAGATCTGTAATACATGCTGTGCCAATTCTTAAATATGAATATAAATGGTGAGGGTGGTATGACACTTGCATATTTAAAGGGAGAACCCAATTTTAGCACTTTGACAACACCTTTTCTGTCACATGATAACTAAATGTAAAATCTTTGGACAAGAGAGATGCCAAATTAAATGCTTTTTATATTTGTGATGCCTATACTTAGGTTCAGATAAAGTTGAATTGAAAACCAATTCTTTATACAGTAATTGCAACATTGTCTGCATTCTAACAGTGAAAGTTTATAGCAACTAATTCTATATAAAAACCTGCGAGTTTTTCACATTAAGAGAAATGCTTAGAGGTTGGAGTGCTAGTGGAGGGGTAAGGTGCTTGCTTGCCATGCACAAGACTGAGTTGGGTTTGATCCCCAGCAGCACTTATGGTCTCTCCAAGCTCAGCTCTGAGTGATCTCTCACTACAGGGCCAAGAGTAAGCTCTGTGCATGACTAGGTATAGCTTCAAAAAAGGGATGAGGAAAAGAGAGAGACAGAGAGGGGGAGAGAGAGATCTCGAAAGTGGCTTTTGTGGTTCTTTGTTAGCTTTTTATTGTTTTACTCAAAATCACAGTTGGCGCTTCTTAATAAAGAAAGTTCTTTTCATTTCCTAGATCCAGCCTTAGGTATATGAACTGTCTCTCCACTGCCTCCCTTCCCACCATGACATGTGATCTGAAGAAGAGATGCACAGGCACAGGGAAAGACCTGGGTGGAAAGAAGCCAAATGCATAGCACAGCTCCTTCATTCATAAGACAGAAGCTGGAAAAGTAAGAGAAGAGTTTCTTAAAACAAAGTCTTCCCCATGGTCAGACTAAATATCAAATCATGGACTTGCTTAAGTTGGGCTACATACAGATCAATGGAGTAGAACTCTAAAAATGCAAATTCGGTCCAAGTTCTGCACCAAAATAGGCCTCTTACGATTCGGGTCTCACCTTGTGCTTTCTAGTCTCAGTCCCTCCATCTGTAAACTGAGGTTTCCCTGCTACTGAATTAATCTCTGAGTTTCCTACCAGCAATAAGGTTGCCTGCACTTGAAATCACATATGTCGAAGTGTCTTTAATAACATTAGAGGGGCCAGAGCAATAGTCTAGAGGGTAGGGTGTATGCCTTGCACGCAGTCGACCTGGATTTGATCCCCAGCATCCCATATGGTCCTCTGAGCACCGCCAGGAGTAATTCCTGAGTGCAGAGCCAGGAGTAACCCCTGAACATTGCCAGGTGTGACCCAAAAAGCAAAATGAATAAATAAATAGATAAATAAGTAGATAAATAAATAAATAAAAAATAAACAAGAACATTAGATAGAGATGACTTATGGGGGGAAAGGAAGACAAGCAAGATGAAGGGTAGAGGACTGAAGGAGGGTCCTCACTACAGGATAGAGGCATCGCCACCTCCAGATCCCGGAGGCTATCTTGGGTAAAGAGCTGAGATGTGCAGGCTTCTGAAAGAGGTCTGAGACATCACTGCATGCCAGCGCTGCTATAAAATGGCCAAAAATGAAGACCTAATACCAAGGCAGGCAAGAAACACACAAGGAAAGATTTATAGCTGTGATACTTACCCTGAGTGTTTGCAGTATATGCACCATACACCGAAAATTTTCAAAATCTCTTGTAAGTCTAGAAAAAAAATCCTATTTACGCAGAATGGGACCAGATTAGAACACCCTCCCAAAAGTTGACTTTCTTGAAAAAAATAAGAAAAAGGAAAATGGCAAAGGTATTCTAATGCTTCAAGCCTTAGGCTACTTTTGAGGCACCTTGCATTTCCACTGTGACCCAGATCCTGCCTGCTGAGAGAGTCAAGGGAGCAGCTGTCACTGAGGAGAGAACTGAAACGTAGGGAGGAGTGAGGTTCTCCTGAATCTCTGCTTTCTCATTGCCGGTGAAATGTGTCATTTCTTTCATTTTGAAGAATCTAGGGATATGGCATTAAGTTGGTACAAAAAAGTGAAATATTATGAAGTTATACTGCATGAAATAAATGCTACTTCTTAAGTCAGTTGTTTAACCTTTGGAAAACTAAGGACATGAAGGAGATGCTGTCCCAAATGCCAGTCAGACAGGTAAAACTTATTTGCTGTGACATATTTTCACAAAAACATATTGGATTTTTCCTTCATTAACACAAAATCCTTCAAAAATACTGTTTTTCAAAACTCATGAAAGCCTAGCTATATGGAAGCTGTGAGCTCTGAATGAATATGTTTGGGTACTGAGAACCAATGGATCAATCATTTGAATAGATATGATTAGCTAAAAGATATTCTTAATAACAAGCTTCCTAAATAGTGCTATGTAGCATACTGCTTTCCAAAGCGAAACCTATATATAAATATCATTTTCTGATGACCAGTTTTAAAATGCTGTCGATTTATTGTTACAAAGATTTTTTCAATCTTCTCCAGGATGAAATAAAACACATGAGATTTAGACTTATTTGAATATATGCAGACCATTATTATTTTAAAATTATTGGCAACTTCAGATAGGCAATTTCATTTCCTTTAAAAATCTCCTATTTTTCTCTCACACACAAAGAAAGAAATCTAGTTATCACATTGTTAAATAAGTGGCTTCTGTATATCCCAGCAACACCTGGAGCATTCAGTGTTCTCTTTTTAATTCCTCCACAGTTTTTGCTGTGCTTGTTTCTGTACTTCACCCACAAGAAATGTGCCAGTGGTGCCAATTCTAATATACAATAGATATCAGCTCTAAGCTCCAGACCCAATTTCTATTTGTTACCTTCTCCTCGATTTCCCAATGATTCCTCTAACAATGCGTACAAAATTAAACCAGACATATCCCCTTCTAAAGAACCATTTCTCTTATTTTCTCTATATTTTCTGTCACAGATGCCAGAAATCTGTTACAAAATTAGGAAGTACACAGTTCATCAGAGCTCTACCAAACAGAAAGGCCCATCTCAAGCCCGGCTTGTCAGAGTCCCGCCCTACAGCAAAGCCTATTTCAAGCCCAGGTATGCTTGAACCAGAGACACAGATACACGGGGGCAGAGCTGCTACTGGTTCTCCCTGTGCTGGGCTGATCATGAGGCATCTGGGAGGGAAGGCAGGTTCTAGCCCTAGACCGCCATCCCAATAGAGCATTGAAAGAAGACAGGGGAACCCCCACAGCATGAGGGCCTCCATTTTCAAAATCCAGACTCCACAGCTTGTCAGAGAAAAGCCTGTCTCTCCCTGTTGCACGGTTCATCAGTAAATGCACCGATTGAGCGCCTACAACCGAGTATCACACCTGCACAACAGAGCCTGGCAAGCTAACAGTGTCGTATTTGTTATGCCAAAAAACCAGTAACAATTATAGACCTCATTCTCAGACCTGAATGAATGGTTTGAGGTTCTTTGTTTTTCCTGGAGTGAGCAGATGACCTTGGGCTACACTAGCACACAACAGGCTGTATGGAGATGTTACTGATGCCTGATGATCAAATCAATGAACAATGAAAACAAGTGAAGTGATCCACTAAATTCTGTAACTTTCCATGTTTCTAAAACTTTCTACATTTAATTAGTCATGTAATTGATAGACAGTTGCAAATAAAGGGAAAGATGGTCAATACTGAACTATAATTAGAGTAAATGAAGATGACTATCTTTACCTGAATTTGCTCCCTGTTAATTCATCTTCCACACTATGACTACAGTATATTGAAAAATCAAATTAAGCAAGTTACAATCTTTCTAAAAATCCTTTCGACATTCTTCATAATGTGCAGAAATAAATTCAAATGCTTAAACATGCACATAAATTTTATCACGTTTTGATTTTTTATTTCTTTAAATTCTCTTCCCCCTCTAGTGTGTTTCCTATACATTATGTTCTCATATAGTCATGTAATAACATACAGTAGAATTGTTTTCCTGAAGAATCCTATTAAAGTTAGAAGTTTAGTTCAACCATCCTCCACTAAAAGTTTTCCCCTGATACTCTAGTTAGTTTGCCACTTCCTCTTGGTTCTACCTCAAGTTTTGGCATATGTTATTATTATTACACATTCAAAAGTTGTCATTATCATGGATTTAAGCTCACACATACCAACTTACTCAAGAGCATTGCTCTAGCAATTCGATCTCCTCTCACTTCCATTATCTTTTTTCCTGTTTTTACTGAGATATTCCTGTGAGCATACATTTTGCAGCATCCTTCTTTAGAAATTATTCTTATAATTCCATAGATGCCTCTAGCTGTTGCCCTATATATCTGCCTTCTTTTGCACCAAAACTTCCTTTACTTTGGAAGCTCATTGACTTGGTGTATTTCCCTCTTACTCCTTGCAAATCTTTTAAGTCTCTGAAATTGCTCTTGCCGATGTCACCATGGACTTCTACACTGCTGATTTGAAAATTTGATTCTCAGTTTTCAATTTATTTGATTTATCAGCATTTTATAGAGTTAGTCCATTCTGACCCTTATACATTTTTTCCTTTGTTTTTAGGAAAGTAACAATTTTCCTACCACACTGCCTTATGACTTACTCTAATGGTTAATTTTATATTTCAACTTGACAATGCTAAGGGATATTAGTCAGCTAGTAAAACATTTCTAGATATGGAAGTGAGTGTCCCTTGCATAAATTAATATTTGAATTGTAGACTAAGTGAAACAGATTGCGTTCTCCAGTAAAAAGTGGGTGGACATCATTTATTCCAATCCTCTGAGGGCTTGCATAGTAGAAGAGAGAGAAGCATGATTAAATGCACTCTCTCTCAGACCTTTAAGCTGGAACATCAGTTTTTTTGGCCCTTGTCATCTGAGATTCTCAAAAGTTAAGATCTGAATTGGAACCTGCACTATGAGCTCTTCAGCATACAGGCCTTCACATAATACCACTTAGCTTTCCTAGACTCCAGATTGGAGTCAATAGATCATAGGATTTCTCCACGCATGCCATCAATAAGTTTACATGTATCCCTCATGTTGATTCTATTTCTCTAGTCTACTAGACTTAACATAGCCACCTGTGTTGGCCTCTTCATGATTCTCTGAGATTTAATATGGGAGTGTACAGACATTTAAGTGGAAATTTTTTTCTCATTTATTTACATCTATTCTTGTACCAAATTCATTTAGCTTCATGCTTTAAGTAATAAAAACTCCCAGTGGATATTTTCTGAACCATATTTTGTCTCTAGACTTCAACACATAGCCTTATAATTACTTACTTGACATATCCATCTATGTCTTTGGTATCTCAAATTTTAAACTTCACAAACTAAACATCTTATATCTCTCCTATCTTTCCATCTACTAAATTTAAGTTAATGGAAACACTGTTCTTTAAATTGCTCAAATAAGTAATTTCATATAATTTGCACTTCTCTCTCCCCCCTCCACTTCATAATTACTTCATAGTTCATCAGACAATTCTGAAATCTAGGCCTTCAAGGTATACCCCAAATATGACTACTTAACTACTTTCATTTCTAACCCCCTAAAAACTACAGTTTAATTATTGGTAAAGTCTTCCAGTTTTCCATCTGCTTCGGCATTTATGAATTGTAGTAGAGAGAGAAAGAGAGAGACAGAGACAGAGACAAAGAGAGATGGAGAAAAACAGTCAGAGATTACTAAAATAGCAAAACTGGATCTGATAAAACATAAAACATTATATCACTTCTGTGCTTGAAATCTCTCAACAGCTTCCCATGTCTCTCAGATTTAAAAAGCAGCAATTAGTGGAGAGATGGGTGCTAGAACACTGTATGACTGAAACACAAATATGAACATCGTTGTAATTGTACATCTCATGGTGGTACAATAAAATATTAAAAATAAAAAATAAATAAGGATGCAAAAATAAAAAGTAACAATAGATCATAAGAAACATTAACTTGGGGCCAGAGTGATAGTATAGTGGGTAGAGCAACTGTCTTGCACACAGATGACACAGGTTTAATCCCTGGCACCACATATGAACCTCCAGTCCCCTGGGAGTCATCACTGAGCATAAAACCAGGGTACTGCCAGGTGTGATCAAAATCTTTTGAAATAACAGCTTAGCATGTGCAAACCCCCATTATTTTTGGATGTTACATGCTATGATTTTTCTCTATTTCATTCATGGTTCACACCCTTCCTCCATGAATGAATATGTCCAGATAGTAATGCTCCTAGGTCTTTCAGTCATTTTCCTCAGGCATATAAGTTTTAGATAATGACATGTTTTACTTCCTGATCTCTTGCAGTTCCCCACTTAAATACCAGTTGGCAGTAATATTTTTTCTGAACACCTCATTTATAATTGCATTCCAATATCTCCCACAAATGACTGCAGTATTTCTCTATGACATTTTTACCATTTTCCTGTAAATAAAAGATCAGCATCTGAATTTCAATATATGTCCTTTTATCTTCCTCTTCTAGGTGGTAAACTATACAATATTTTGATCTTCGAGCTCTTTTGTTGGTTTTCCATTATTTTATATCTCAATGCCTAGGGATATTTTCCTTTCTGAAAATACTTACTGACAAAGCTATAAGTGTATTATCTGTTGAAATATGAGAAAATGTACAACCAAAATCAGTTAAATGAACACTACGATGAACATGATCTGCAAAAAAGGAGACAAAATACAGTGACAACAAGAGTGATTTATATGAAACAGAAAACTCATCATTTAACAAAAAATATCACTGACTTTGTGTATAACATAGTACACACCTTCAATAAAGTGAAATAATGTGAAATAAACTGCAAAAAAGTGTGTGAATGGAATGGAGAATATACCTCCAAGCCTCAACAGGCTGGGTGAGAAAGTCTTAGTTATATAATAATTGAATGCAGAGTTATTTATAGAGATGCATAATCCCTGAAGTAACATGCAAAGTGATGAAAGAAATGTAGAAAAGAGGACATGAGGGAAAAGAATAGGAAAAGCTAAGAGAGCAAGCGATTAAAACAGCATGACTGAAACACGGAGCTAGTTAGTCTTAATTGGGTAGGGAAATATTACCAATTCCCTGTGAAATATAAGTCAAAATTAAAATCACACTAGTGTAATACGTTTCTAAATGGCTGTTACATTTAACAATTTTAAGACTTTAAATAAAAAATTTGACCATAGTGTATATATAAATCAAGATGGATTTGCTGTGTAAAAACCCATTCCCAAATCTGGAAAATATGATCTCAGGGGAGATGTTTTTCCCATAAACTTGCTTCACAGTTCAGTGAATGCCACTAGAGACTTTGATCAGACAGTCATTTAGGAATCCAGTTTCCTCAGTCTAGTGACTTTGCCATCTTCTAGTTTTTCCCAATTCCACAGTAGATAGCCTCTGATGAATCAGGAGATAATGAAAAGGAAAGTGCATAGTGTATAGGCCAATACTAAAGGTAGGACAGAACTAGGCCTACACTCATTGACGAGAATGAGTACAGTTACTTATATATGGTATCATCTATCTACATCATTTAAACAAGACAGTAAAATGTAGTAAGCCTGGGGATGACAACTAACCATCTGTCAAGAATTGTAAGAGTCTGAGGTTGAAATTTTAACCAATTTGTAAATTAACAGAATTAGCCTGTTAATTTCATGGATGCTGAAAGTAAAATATATTTTATTTATAAAAAACAAAATATGAGTCTCCTAGATCACCATCACTTGTATCACTTGTCTTCCCGTTGATCATCCATTTGCTCAAGCAGGCACCAGTAACATCTCAATACGTCCTGTCACATGCTAGTGCAACCCAAGGGCATCTGCTTGCTCCAGGAAGGAACATAAAGAGCTTCAAACCATTCCTTCAGGTCATGGGAATAAGGTCTATAATTATTATTGGTATTTGGCATATCAAATCTGACACGGGTAGCTTGCCAGACTCTGCCATACAGGTGGGATTCTCTTGTAGTCACCTCTAATCTCGAGCATTTATTAATGAACTGCGAGGCCGCATGATCAGCTCTTCTGCTGGGTGGAGCTCTGACGAATGGGGAGTCGGATGTGGAAAATTGGGGCCCTCATGGTGTGGTGGTTCCTCTGGCTTCTTGCAAGGCTCTGCTGGGGTGGCAGGCCAGGGCTAGAACCCGCCTTTCCTCCCGGGTGCCTCATGATCAGCTGAGCACAGGGAGAGCTGGTAGCAGCTCTGCCTGTGTATGTGATTCTCTGAATCAGCATACCTGGGCTGGGCTTGAAAATCTGCCTGGGCTGGGGCTGGAGCGATAGCACATCGAGTAGGGCTTTTGCCTGGCATGAGGCCGACCCGGGTTTGATCCCCGGCATCCCATATGGTCCCCTGACCCATATACTCCTGGCAGGAATTACTGCCAAGAGTAATTCCTGAGTGCAGAGCCAGGAGTAACCCCTGAGCATTGCTGGGTGTGACCCCACAAAAAAAATTAAGTTAAAAAATTAAAACAACATAAAAAAACTAGCTTCATTAAATAAATGAATGAATTACGTTGTAACTAAAATCAGACATTAGAGTTAGCTGACTATTTTAACAAATTATTCTAAGCACACTTCTGATATTCACTGGTTTTGTGTGGATAACTGCCATTCCTAAGAATAGGGAAATTATACTTACCTGAAACTATGGCTTGTGAGGTATTTAATGACAGCTGGTTTGATACGAGCAACTCCTCCCTGACTGTGGTTTCCTCTCCCCGTAATCACAGACAGGTCGCATATAATAGTAATAGAATATATTCTATGGTTTGGTTTGGTTAGGTTCTTGTTACCCATTCCAGTTCTCCATGATATCTCCCTGAGGTTTGAATTATATTTCCGTAATAACAAGTGATAGAAAACCTTTACTCATTTGTCTCCTGACAATCTGCTTTTTTCCTTTGTAGAACTGTCTCTTCAGCTCTTCTCTCCGTTTATTTCTTTTGTTTTTCTTTTCTTTACTATTTATTTTTTCTTGAAGGAGAGTTGGGGCCACACCAAGCAGTGCTCAGGGCTTAATCTGTGCAGTGAGCTCAGGCATCACTTTTGGTGGTGCTCAGAGAACTACAGGCAGGGATGAGAATAAACTGTAGTTTGTTGTGTCCAAGGCAAACACCTTATCCCCTGTACTATCTATCTGGCACACTGACATTTTTTTTAAAGAAGTTGTTTCCTTGTTTTGTTTTGTAAGTTACTTAGCATATCTTGGATATTAATATAGTCACATGTACGGTGTGCTATTTTCTCCCATCCATTAGGCTTTTTTACTTTATTTTATTTATCTATCTAGATTTCTATCACTGTCACTGTATCACTGTCTTCCCATTCATCATCGATTTGCTCGAGCAGGCCCCAGTAACATCTCCATATGTCCTGTCTCATGCTAGTAGAGCCCAAGGGCATCTGCTTACTCCAGGAACATAAAGAGCCTCAATCCATTCTGGAATGAGGTCTATAATTGTTACTGGTATCTGGCATATCAAATACAACACGGGTAGCTTGCCAGGCTCTGCCGTGCAGGTAGCATATTCTTGTAGTCATCTCTAAGTCAGCATTTATTGATGAACCGTGCAGCAATAGATAGATTTCTATCTATCTATCTATTTATTTATTTATTTATTTATTTTTCATTTTGGGTCATACCTGGAGATGCTCAGGTATTACTCCTGGCTCTGCACTCAGGAATTAGTCCTGGCTGTGCTCAGGAGATAATATGGGATGCCAGGGATAGAACTCATTTCTGCTGCATGCAAGGCAAACGCCCTACCTGTTGGACTATCACTCAAGTCCCACCTTTAGGCTTTCTTATATTGGGAGTTTCTTTGGCTGTGCAGAATCATTTTATCTTTGTGCAATCCATTTGCCTATTTTTTGCTTTTTTTCTTTGCCATTGGAAATAAATCCACAAATATAACAAAGACGCAAAACTGTGGAGTGGTTTTCCAATTTCTTTAATGCATTTTATGGTTTTGATCTAACCCCAAAGTACTCCATTTGAGCAAACTTTTGTGAATGTGCCAGATAGTCTTCTAGCTCTATTCTTTTGAATGTGGCTCTCCACTTTTTCCATTGACATTTACTAAAACTTTCCTTTTTCAACTTTAGTTCCTTTATCATACATTAACTATCCATATGTGTGAGGATTTTGTGCTAGGCTTTGAATTCAATCCATTTTATCTGTATGTTTATTTTGAGTTCAATACCATACTATTTTTATTAAACATGTAGAATAATTTTAAGTAAAGCCTATTTAAAATTTCAATATAAATATGTAGAATGATTTCAAATGATGCCTTCACTCTTCTCTTGTTTGGAATTTTCTTTGAAATCCCTTGAGAAATTTAAGTTAGCAAGAAAAGTTCTGATCATAGAGTTTAAAAAATAGGCATTCCAAAATTATTAGTTTGACCCATGTCCATTGTATAGTCTATTTGTTCAGCTACTAGGTCAAACTTCAAAACTTAACATACTAATGTGCCATTATTAACCTCAGAGATCATTGAATTTGTGAGATGATACATTTACAGACTATAATGCACTATGATAGTGATATGGCAGAGAAATTTGGCAAATGGCTTAATAGCAGCAATATAAACAAGACTGCTGAACACATGATGAATAAAACCTAAATCTCTATGGAAATGGTTTCATTAACTCATGGGAGTCATTACAGGTGTGGCATTGGGTCGAAGTCATTCAAAATTAACTGGACATGCCCAACATGTCCATACAATAAACTACAGAGTAGATGTAAGTACAAAGGCCAGAAGATAAGAATGATTATGTTGAAAGATAGAAATGGTTCTGAAAAAAGAAAAATGGGCATAGGGGTCCCAGTTTATCAGGCAGCACCAGGGCTATACCATGTCTCTTAAAAGAGACATGTGCTATTAGCTTTAAAGTCCAGTGTCTCACACCTGTAAAGTATATTACACTACTGCTTTGGTAGTAGTGTATTACACTACTGATTTGGTAGTAGTGTACATCCTCTACCCTTAGAAATCAGTTTTTATGAGAGTTGAAAAGCACATCCTATAAAATGAAATTTTGTTTAGGAGTAAATTTTGATACACCTTCAAGACAAAAGTATAGATAAACTAAGGGCAGTAAGAAGGCCAAAAAGATTTTATTCATGTTGCATTGATGGCAAATCTAGGACTAAGCAAAATGTGTTTACCAATTTTTAAACTACAATTCCTATAACACCATTTTCACTCTGATTTTGTTTTAGTGTTGGGGATACACCTGAAAGTACTCAGGTTTAGTCCTGGGACTGTTCCCAAGGGTTACTCTTAGTGCAGCCCAGGGGACTATATGGGGTGTTGGAGATAGATCCTGGGTCAGCTGCATGGAGGCAAATCTCATACACACTGCACTAGCTCTCCAATCCTCTTCTCTCCAAATTTTAGTCTTTTGCTTACTTATATTTTAAGTAAGCAATTGTTGAATAGCATACGAGTCAAATTCTATGCTAATGAAATCAGTCATAAAGACAAAATGTACACTTTTAATAAACTCAAAACCTAATTTCTCTAAGTGAAAATAAAATAAAGGATAAAGGTGGACATATGGGAATAGCATGGCAATCCAATGCTGTGATACTGTGATAATATGCAGGACACCTCACAACTATGTAAAATAGTGAGCATGAATGAGAAAGGGACAGATTTCTGGAGCGATAGCACAGAAGGTAGGGCATTTGCCTTGCACACAGCTGACCTAAGTTTGATCCCTGGTATCACATATGGTCCCCCAAGCACCGCCAGGAGTTATTCCTGAGTGAAGAGCCAGGAGTATCCTGAGCATCACCAGGTGTGGCCCCAAAAAAGCAAAAAGAAAAAAGAAACGGAAAGAAATGCCCAGCATAGGAGCTGAGTCTATGACTGAATAATGAAAGTCACACATAGTCAACAAAGAAACAGTATAGGTGAGAAAAATCTGAACCACATCTTGACCCCAAGGATCTAGTACCTAGCATTTTTTTCAGAACTTGACTTTCTCTTATTCAATCTTCTCCCTTTTACTATGTTCTGTTCACGTGTTCCTCAAACATCTTTCATTGCGGCCTCAGGGCATATAGACTTGCAGATTTTCTTGTCTAGTGTGCTCCTCTCTTGATTTTCACATCCATGCATTGCTCACATGGAATGTGGCATCATATTAAAGATGTCTTTTATGTTCAAAGCTAAATTATCTTAACATCATTCCAAGTAGCTTTCTCATATTACCCTTTCGATCCTCTTTATCAGAACTAATTTATCAGAACCTAATGCTTCATACTCTTTTTAATTTATGTGCGTGCTTATTGTCTGTGTTCCATCACTGAAGGAATTTGAGAACATAATACAGGACTTTTTTTAGAGCTCTACTCCTAGGACATACTATGATATTAAGTATAAAATGAACCAAAATCAAATGAAAGGTACATGACAATTAAACTTATATTTTGAAAAGTTACCTAAATTTTTATGTGGACAAGGGCATATTTAAATTAGTAACATAAGACTAACAATTTGGATAAGAAATGATGAGGTTCTAAACTAAAATAGCATTGCTATAAAGGCAGAGGAGAAGTTATGTGAAAGGAGGAGACAGTGAACAATAGAACCAATTTTAAAACATGACACCAATGAGGAAGAAGAGATCAGTCCAATTTTAGAAAAAAGCACAGATTTAGATCAGTTATCAAGCACCCTGGGGCTCCAACTTGTGACTTGTCCCACTGGGAACATCTAATGCATTAAATGCTGCTTGTACCTATGGAGTGTGTTTATTAATCTCTCCCTCTATACAACACATACGGAGGACTTTTCTTTATGGAGCTGTATGAATTCAATTTCTACTTCAGAAAATTGAAATCCATTATTATTATGGCTTTATTATTACTACCTATAGCTAGCACAAGTCCCTTCTAGCATAGATATAATTCAAGAAATACAGCATAATGCAAGGGTCTTCTTATTTGCTCTTTCCCAGATAGGTGTCTAAAATATAAATTTCGAGATGAATTCAATATTTTCCAAACAAAATGAAATTTCTTATTTAATCTTTTGGAAGGATTCTTATTTGTTCTTATTTCTTCTGATTCACCAAATCTTTCCTAAAAAAGAAAGCTATATCAATAAAACGTAAAATATACATGCTTAAACTATTGTTCACGGAATTATTTTAGATACTTGCAAATGTCACAGACAAATAGGGTCTATGTAAATCAATAGTCAATAGAATCCAAATTCATGGACTAAGTTCTTGAAAAGTCCTTGAAAAGTCTGTGCTTATGTTTAAGACTAAAGTTTAAATCTTATACTTAAGAGATTTAATATATAATAAAATGCCCTCGAAATGCTATAATTATAACTGCAGTATACTTGACTTAACTGTCCACCTATATTGCTAATGTTTATAGTTAAGAAGAATATTCAAGCATAAAAAGAAAAAGCAATTATGAAAAAAATTCTCTTTGAGTAAATATTACTTTCAAAACTAAATAAGAGGTAAATAAGAAATTTAAGTAGTTCTAAATATAGTATCATTTTGAACATTAACATAGAACTATGTTATTAATGAGCAAACATTACTAACTATATACACTAAATATGTCCCCTCACACAAATTTTATTGTTTTTTTTCTTTTTGCATTTTGTACCTTCCTTTGTAACATTATTTCGCTAGCTATAGAAAAACCTGAGAGGAGGAGGAAAAGGAGGAGGAGGATGAGGAGGAAGAAAAAGATGAGGAGGAGGAAGAGGAGAAGGAAGAAAAGAAGGAGGAATGGAAGAGGGAGAGACAGAGGGAGAAGAGAAGGAGGAAGAGGAAGTAGAGGAAGAGTAGGAGGAAGTAGAAGAGGAGGAGAAGTAGGAGGAGTAAGAGAAGAAGGAAGAGAAGGAAGAAGAGGAGGAGAGGATTATTTTAGATGAATGAATCTAGTAGTTTATTTTATAGTCAATTCAAAAAAGAGGAGCATTCATTGTACGTGAGCTAGTAAGGACAACATCAAGCATACCCCACACAGAAGAGTCTGAACTCTTCCAGTAATGCTCTGGAAAGCATTTGGAAGAGGGTAGCCTGGGGCTCAGAAAAGGCGGTAGAATATGTTCTGTTAACTCCTAAAGGTCTTTGAAGCCCAGGAGCTGAGCATCTGAAGACCTATGGGGAGTCTTATTAATTTAACAAGAGGTATTTATAGTCGCTTGATCAAAGACTAACAAGCTCTATGAACTCTTCATTTACATTCTAGTTAAACTTTCAGGAGTTACTACTCCCTGAAGAGCAGTGACTGTTTGTTAACGGTTAAATTAATCATATAACCCTGGTCAGCTTGGGTTAAAAATTCAAAAGACTCTTGTTTGTTAACTGAAAAAGAATCAGGCCAAAAGAATCAGAAGCATTCAGCTGGAGGTCCATTTTATTTTATTATCTCTCTCACTAAGGACTTATTTAGATTTTAGGAAGTCTAGATAAAAGTTTCATTAGTAATTTAGGGTAGGACTACAAGAGAGTTTGGTTACAGAGGCAAAACATCAGGGAATTGGTGGGTGACAGGGTTGCTCTTTAGTTGATTATGAACACTTTTCTGTTTTTGCTAATAAAACTTTGCCAAAGAAAAAGAAATTTTCACAGTATATATCACTTGTTACTTGTCTTCCCATTGTTCATTGGTTTGCTAAAGTGGGCACCAGTAATGTCTCCATTTGTAAAATTAAATATATAAAGGGAAAATTTGAATATATAAAGTATATTTATATATAGAGTAAAATTTAAATATATAAAGTTATGCATTGTGTGATCATGAGTACTTTAGGGCACAAAAGTAGTCAGCACTGTATCTCTCTGGGTTCCTCAGAAGCAAGAAAAATAATCAAGCAAGCATGATACCTATTGGTAGGGAAAACCAAAAGTATAATTGAGGAACTCCACCACAAGGTCTTAGACATGGTTTTTAAAGTAGCTTATTGACTGCTATAAAGACTTTGGATAGAAGGGCAGGGAAGGGCTGATAGGGAGTTCACAAAAGAAAAGAAAAAAAAAGACACTTTGAATGGAGAATATGGAGATTCAGGTTCTTATCTTCTCTATTAATGACATTGCCCTGGGAGATGTGTTTAAGAGAGATATTTACATGGAAATGATTCTTCAAAAGAAGCCTCATTTCCATCTGCAGTTCCCTCCTTCAGGATATTAACCATTTTTCAAAGACATATTTTGGGGTCTCAGAAACTGGCTCTCAGATTATTTCTAATGGATTACATGTAGAGTGCAGCAACAGGGCATACTATAGGCAAGTTAAATCATTTTAGTGTACAAATTAGTTAGTATTGCTAATATAAGATCAGAACTAAATTGTTCTGATTATGCCCTACATTTTATTTTCCTTAATTCCAGAAGTTTGGTTACTTACACAATGTTCTCCAATGCGGGGGCCACCCTCAAGCAAAGAGTTAGTAAAATATCTGTCCTTAGGACAGATATTTATTCAAGAGCAAAAAAGTTTATTAAAAGATTCACTGCTCAGAGAAGCAGAGAGATTCCAAAGAAGGGATCTCTCCTGTTGTTTGGGGATACCTTTATCATCATTTATGAGAAGGCATCATTTTAAGAATGAAGTTTGGGTTTTATGCTAGGAGTTTGTTTTGCTAGTCACTGGTAACTAAATGAGGAAACTGTGCATGGGGACTCTGGTGCCTGGTTTTTGCCCCTGTCAGCTAATTGAACAGGATACTTGCGCTAAATGGATTTTAGTGCTTCTGAGATCAACTAAGCAGGTGAAATCCGTAGTCTGTACTGGGGGTAATTTGTAGTGTTTGAGACTCAGCCTCTTTATTCTCCAGTAGGACTTTAAACCATAAAAACACACACATACGTACACACAAACAAATACACACACTCACATGCCCACTCCCACCTCATGCCCAGTTTCCCCAATAAGCCTGTATTTAGAATACTAGAGGGGAGCAGAAAAGGCTTTAAGAAAGAAATTAGCAGTATAGAAGCTTTCAAGGGTGGTTTTTGGTGCTGCCTGATACCAGGATGAATGATCTAGGCTGTGCCTAATGCCCTGGATGACCAAGGAACCAGAAGATAATAATCATCTCAACATCTTCCACCTATTTCATGGGCCTATCTGCTTAAACTCAATGAGAAAAGCTTAGTTCCCCAAGTCCTTTGTTAAAAAGATATAAAAGATGAATGAGTTTGCCTTTCTCTGAGTTCTGCTTAGAGGTATCCCAGCTCCATCCCCCATAATTCAGAAGATTCCTAGCTGTCTTTTCTTTTAACTAAAATCTTTTCTGAACTTGAACATTCAATCTCTGGTCCCTTACTTTCCAGCTTGACTACTTAAGGCCCAGAGCCTGAGCACCCACATCCTCTGAACACCATGATAAACTGACTCAGACCATCACTAATCATGATATCACAAATCCATTATGATTGCTGCCCCTTACCAGGTCTATTCACCCGGTATTGAGAGAGGAAGCCTCAGCCTCTCCCTTGTCCTCTGTTGCAGTGGGCCATTTTAGCTGACCCAAAGTCTACATTTTAGACATTTCTGCAAATTCCTGAATTCTAAGTCTGGGAAGTTTACACTTTTTCAAGACCATAAATTCATCCCACACTCTTGAGGTCACAGGACACAAGAAATAATGATCAATACTCAGGAGATGTTCAGATAAATAACCTAAAGGCCCTAAATATTTATTCAGTCTCAATAGCCTAAATGGAAAAGTAAATGTTTACAAGGTGTTAGTCTTAGCAAAAAAAAATAATAATAATAATAATGGGTCCTAAATTAACAGGACATATCTGGGAAACAAATGGAAATCCTCTTATTCCTTTGTTTAGTAAGGATATAAACATCCCATTTTCCTAAAACCAGCCACACGTAACTAAGTCCTATGCTAAGTGACTTCCCTGATGGGGAATTTCTTTCACTTCTACTTTCCTGAAAAGTTTTCAATTTTCTAATTCTGATCTGAGATCTTTAGTACTAATTTTTTCCGTGCTTAAAATTATCACAAAAAATAAAAAAAAAAGAAACCACAGAGACAGATACAAAGACCGGCTGCCACAGCTCCTGCACTGTGTCCCACAGAGCAGAAAACATCTCCCCATGCCAAAACGCTCCATTTCAGTTAGTCACCACTACTAAACCCAAACTATGCTCTAGACATAAATAAGAATGATATCTGTCTCTCTGTAGCATCAGAACTAATCCTGAAGCTAAACAGAGGATCAGTTATAATTCCCTTTAGCTTTTCTCCAGATATGCTATGTTCATCTTACCTCTTTTTCATCCTAAGCCAAGTATTTAAAAAAAAACAGATTTCTTCACACAACTCACTATGTCTCCTGTTTCCTCTAATGTGTGTCTTCCCTAAGACCCCTTTCTGACTACTCTTACTTTGCACTACATAGGGAGGAACCAAACAGTATTTTATTTACTATTAATGATGCTGGAGTGCAGTGCATTATACATGCAAGGCAAGAATTTTATTGCTCAGCTATATCCTGAGTCACCTTCACCAAAACCTTTATCCTCACACATGCAAGACCATCACTGCACTACAACCCCAATTCAGAACATATTTTTAAGGTACTAGAATCAAACACAGGTGAGTCAAACTCAGGCTGATGTCTCATCATCATTGAGCCATTTCCCTGACCCTAAATTGAAGTTTTTAAGGAGAAATGGATTTTGACTTAAAATTAAAGAGAGTAAAAAATATCGAAAAGGGAAAAGGATGACTGCAGTTATACTAGACCTTAGGAATATTTTCTTTATAAACCATTCTCCTCTGAAAAATAGCTTTGACAGGTATAAAGTAGTATATTTAGCTCAACTGAATTGCTAATATCTAAACACATTCTCTTATGTGCACTTTCTAGCTAGTTTATGTTTTCTGCAACCCAAAGAAATCTTCTTAAAAGGGTTATAGAATAGGGTCACAGAGAGCAGTGGCCCATAAAAATATAGTTCATATTTGTTCACATATATGTCCAAGTAAATGCATCTCAGATCAATTGTGAATCTCATTATTAAGAAATTTCAGGCTGTCAAAATCTTAAAAGCCATATTTTTCCTATAACACACAGATGCATTCGCATTCACCTTTCTTACAAAGGTCTCCATTAGAATAAAAAAATGCTAAATGACAATTCTAAAGATAACTAGTCAACACTTTTATTTTTCCATGAATATCTTAGAATTTCTATTATATACGCCATTAAAATTGCTGTATATATTATAGCTACAAGGCAGATAAACATTTAAGTTGTCTTTCCTTAGCCAAAGAACACACAAAGAGATACAAAAGACTTTCATTTAATTGTTTTTATGGTCAGAAGTGCCCAACTAAATTAAGTGTTCTTTGTGGTAGGTTATCTTAAGTATACAAATTATCAATTTACCTGTACCCTATCTACCCAGTGCGTGCTCCCTGAAGCAAGGGGAAGTAGTTAGAGTTTATAGCATTAGTATTATAATATTGAGGTAATCTATAGTATAAAACTAAGAGTATTTTTCACTCATATTTAATCCACACGAAGAATATGGCTTGGTATTTACACTGAATGTCCAGGTTCAGTCAAAAAATGTGTGTGTACATTTGTGCATGTGTATGTTTATAAACATTTATATATTAATATTATATATAATATATTTTAGGGAGCACAGCTGCTCATATACCCTCTACCGAAGACCGGCCCATCTCTATTCATGGAAGTACACAGCAGACACACGGGAAGAGCTGCTACTAACTCTCCCCATTACACTCCCTGTGCTCCACTGACCATGAGGTGGCCAGGAAGGGTGACTTCTGGCTAGGCCCCCCATCCCAACAGAGCTTTGGAAGAATCCAGAAGACCCCCCACACCATGTTGGCAGCCTTTTTCATCATCTGGACTCCACAGCTAGTCAGAACTCCACCCAGAGAGAAAGCCGACCTCAAGTCCGACTTATCAGAGCCCCACCATAGAGATAAACCTATTTCAAGCCCATATATGCTTGAACCAGAGACAGAGATACATGGGGCAAAGATGCTACCAGCTCTACCCATTGTGCATGACACTTTGCAGCTGTGTGGTTCATCAGTAAATTACCAAGAGTACTCTACCCCCCTCTCAGAGAGCTTGGCAAGCTATGAGAGTATCCCACCCACACAGCAGAGCCTGGCAAGCTGCCATCGTGTATTTGATATGCCAAAACCAGTAAAAACAATGGATCTCCTTACCCTGACCCTGAAAGAGCCCTGAATACAGCAGTGCTAAGAAGGACGAGCAAGGAGAGGATGACAAAATCTCAGGGGCAAAGTAGGCTTCCAAAATGAAGAAGGACTAAAATTACTGTCTGTACTTTATTTATTTATTTATTTATTTTTTGCTTTTTCTGGGTATGCCCCTACCCACTGGACTATCACTCTGACCCAACTGTCTGTACTTTCAATGCATGTACACTAGCATCACAAGTATATATAGAGGACTTGATGGTGCAAGCATGAAAGATCAATAATGACATCATTGGTCTGACTGAGACAAGAAGAGTCAATGACATCACGCCATTTTTGAAACCAGAGAAGAGCTGTTCCTTGGAACATGAGACGAAAAGGCGCTGGTGGCCTCTGTCGGGGAACTCCGCCGGGTCCCCGACAGTGTCAGGACAGAGGTTGTCTTCTACCTCCGAGGACGCCGGGAGAACAGATGAAAACTCACGAGTCTGGTGCAGTTCCAAAAATGGCTTTTAATAGTACAAAAGCTCTTCCACAGCACTAGAAGATGGAGCAAAAGGCCAAAGAGCAAAAGACCAAAGCCAAAAGCCAAAAGCCGCAGGAGCCAAAAGCTGAAGGCTGAGGAACCAAAAGGCAAAAGGGTAAAGGGCCTCAAGTCAGCCCCTTATATACACCAAAGTAATCCAATCGGGAGGTTGTCATGCCAACAAAGAACCCTAAACAGAGTGTAGTGCCACACACCCTATTGTAGGTATAAACAAAGGTTACACCAAGGACTAATCCCGAGATTATCTCTTATGTAAAACACTGGAGAGAGAGGGGGCTGATATAAAGTAATACATCTTAACTTCATGAGCTTCATGTAATCTAGATGGTACCCACAAGGTCCTTATTATTATCTGCACCAGGGTGATTCTGAGTATCTTGTTCTCATGTACTGAAAGGGTCATACTCGCCTGCTTAGAGCAAACTAGTATGATCCTTCCTATAGTCTACCTTTAGTCTCAGCGTAGCCAGGGTGGTAGTCTCCTGGTAAATTCTAACTGTCCCACGTTGGGTGCAGTGGGTATAAAGAGGAGCTGTGCCCAATCTAGAAAACATAGAAATCTTAGTAGATGTATAAGTCAGAAGTTATTCAATCAAGGTGACTTCTGTAACTGCCACACCCTCTAGAAGTGTTTACATAGAAGAGAGATCTCATTAGAATGAACATTGGCTTAAATAAGATTAAGCTGGGAGTGAGCAAAACAACAAAACTCCCAGATTAGCTAAACATGTCCTCCAACAGCCTTGGTGTTATTTTCAACACAAACCAGGCCATGAGCATTGATATATTTGAGTGCATAACAAACCAAACCAAATCAGATGACTACACTTGAAGAGATGTGGCTCACTGCCAGCAGTTTCTATTTTTGTTGTTTACACACCAACATCCACATACAAGGAAGAGGAAATTGAGAAATTCTGCATAGAACTGGAGAACTTCTAAAAAAGACAACACCTTCTACAGGATCATAGTCGGTGATTTTAATGCCAAGATAGAACCAAGAAAATCAGTCGAAGAACTCCACATCTGGACCCATGGCTTAGAATGGAACGAACAGGGTGAGAGACTATCTGAATTCATCATATCCACCAAGACCATTCATGGGAACTCTCAGTTCCAGAAGACTGAATCAAAACGTTGGACATGGGAATCTCCTGGTGGAAAGTTCACAATGAAATTGAACACATCATATTCAATTGACAGTTATGCCTAACCTATGTTGCTCTTGTCCTAAAATTCCAAACAGGATCGGACCACGTCTCTTTCATGCAAAATTCTACTTCACAGAACAAGGAAAAAGGAATTCAATGTTTAAAAGAGAACTGCCAGAATGACTACAACTGGGAGCTCTTTGGCACCATTGCAGCAACATGGGAAGATGCCATCATTGATGACCTCGACGAAGAATACAGCTGACTGGTTCAGCACCTCCATGATTGTGCGAGGAACGCCCAGAGAGAAAGAAAGATACAAAAGGACACCTGTCTTCAAAAACTGTCTAGCTCATTTGCTGATGTGGAAAGGTGCAAGCCTCAGGCAACCATATGCTAATGTCCAAGTTCCCAAAGCATTGCAGAGGAGAGATAAAGGAAAACCTAAAAGAGAAAAGAGCAGAAATAATGACTGATGCAGCAAAAGCCGGGAAAAGCATATGCAATGCCTGCATGTCCTTCCCCAACTATAAGACAAAGATGACTGTCCTATAATGTCCTGATGGATCTATCACATCTACCAGAAAGGCAATGGAGATTATCCATGACTACTACTCAGATCTCTTTGATAGCCATGTCCACCTGGCCACATACCAAATTCTGCAGGATGGATATGTCTTTCCTAACATTCTCCTTTCTGAAATCTGACATGCCATTTTATCAGTAAAGAAGCGAATAACACCCAGCCCAGACAAAGTCAGACCCGAACACCTGAAGAATCTGCAGTCAGTACTCATCATTACACTGACTCTGCTCTTCACATGCTACCTGTCTGAATGCAAGGTTCACTCCCAGTGGAAAAGCAGCAGGACAGTTCTACTGTTCAAGAAGGGAGACATCCACTACATTGGCAACTATCACCCAATCTGCCTGTTGTCCGTCATCTGCAAGCTGTTCACTCGAGTCATCCTGAACAGGATTGGTAGAACACTAGATGAAGGATAACCATGCAAGCAAGCTGAGTTCTGAAAAAATGATTTAGCATTATTGACCATATTCACAATTTACCAAGCTCATTGAGGTTAGTAGGGAGTTCAATATGCCGCTCTTTCTAACTATATTGATTTAAAGAAAGCCTTTGTTTCTGATAAGACTGAAGCAGTCATTGAAGCCCTAGCCAAACAGGGGGCTCAACTCAATATATCAAGATCCTTCGTGAGCTGTATTATGGATTCACCACCAGGATTTCCAGCATTCTACAAGGAAGTGATTATTGTTGTAAAAAGAGGGTTTCAGCAGGGTGATGCCATGTCACTGAAACTCTTCAGTACCACCCTTGATAATGTCATGCTACAATTAGAATGGGAAGAAATGGGAGTGAAGATAGATGGTCGGCAACTACACCACCTCTGTTTCATTGATGACATTGTTCTAATAACACCAAACAGCAAAATTGCTGTCTGATTTAAACCATGAATATGGAAAGGTAGATCTACAGCTGAATCTCAAAAAAACAGTGTTCGTGAAAAATGAACTAGTTCCAGATGCTCCATTCACTCTCAACAGAACAAGCATCTCTAATGTAGCAGTTATGTGTACTTAGGTCAAGAACTCAACATGATAAACGACCTAGCACCTGAGCTGCAGAGGAGGAAGAGAGTGGCGTGGAACACCTTCAAGAGCTCGAAGAAACAGATAAAAGGACAAAGAACCTCCAGCTCCAGGCACATCTCTTCGATTCCACCATTCTCCCTGCATTAACATACACCCTCAGAGACCTGGGCCCTATGAAAGCAGGATGAGAATGCTATTTGGCTCTCCCAAAAGAAGAATTGAAAGACCTATGCTTGGAATATCATGCCTCACTCAAGTAAGAGAAGGAATCTGGAGTTCCAACCTCCATTGAAGATTGAGAATCAGGGATGCTGTCTCATTTGCCAAGACATCAAAAACCAGATGGACTGGACATGTAATGTGACTTGGAGATGACCACTAGAATAGAGTCATTACCTACTGGATCCCTCTGAATGTTAAAAGATCACGTGGCTGCCAACCTACATGATGGTCAGTTTTCTTTGTCAGAATGAACAGTTTGACACTCTTCCTATTCCTGGAGCAAGCAGATGCCATTGGGCTACATTGGCACATGACAGGGACAAATGGAAATGTTACGGGCACCTAATCAAGCGAATCAATGAATAATGGGATATCAAGTGATCAAATTATCATAATATATTTTATATATTATATAGCTTAATGGCTTTAGGCAAAATATGTAGATATGTACATAATTGCATAATGATACACATGCAAACACATATATTCAAATACCACTTATATATGTAATTGAGGATATTGGGATATAAAAAACAAAGCAATATATAAGAAAGTGAGCACTGAAGGAAGGATAAAGGGCATGCTCCATCATAAGGAAGCAGATGCTATTCATATTGACTATTTGGAATTTCCAAATTCCAAAGGTTGATGTAAGTACTTTTGAACCCTTAAGCAAACCAATATGCTTGCAGAGAAAATCAGTCAGCAGGATCTCAGTTGCATGCTTTCTCTGTACTGATTGCTCTTTAATGGAGATGTAATGGCTAACTGTGTATCAATAGTGATAAGCCAAAGTGCCAACATATTTGCAAACCATGCATCTCTTGCTGATGAGAAGTATTTAGATGATAATAGCATCATTTTAGTCTCTAAACTTTAAAAAATCAGATCACCTTATATAATATGGATGGGTCTCTCTCAATTGATTAAAAGAAACAACCTGCTTTAGAAGAGTGGATTATACCAATCAAAGACTCAACAAAGATTCAGGTGCAGGGCAGTCTCACTGCCTGCCCGCCCTGTACTAGACTAATGGGTGTCTTGGCTTGCTCTCCAGTCAATCCCCAGAAGTCAGAAATCCGTGTAATACAACCACAGCCATCCTCAAGGTCCGGACCCCACAGCGGGACACAACCTAATTCCATCAGTTTGTAGGCAAAGTGCCTATGATATCCCAAAACCTAGTATACCACAAACTCATGGGAGTCAGAGGCTGGTAGGACAGAGAAGAGAACAGTGTGCTAGTAATAATTGAGAATGATGGTACCATCCAAGAACTGAATATTGAAAATAGCAAAAAGGTACACATGATAACTTCTAGATGTATGTATTGCAATCCACAGTGTGTGGGAAAGGGAAGCGAGATGGAGAGAGAGAGAGAGAGAGAGAGAGAGAGAGAGAGAGAGAAGAAAGATAGAGAAGGAGAGAAAAGAGATGGGGAATCTGCCATGAGGCGGATAGGGAAAGGGAGGAGGAAGTGGAAGCAATGGTTATGGGAAATGGGCACGGGTGGAGGGATGGGTGCTGGAAAACTGTATAACTGAAACCCAAACATGAACATCTTGTCATTGTATATCTTACAACAGTATAATAAAATATTTAAAAAAGGACTCAACCAAGGGACCAGAGTAATAGTATAGCCAGTAGGGCGTTGCCTTATACACGGCCTATCTAGGTTTGATCCCAAGCACTGCCAGGCGCAATTCCTGACTGCAGAGTCTGGAGTCTGAGCTTTACTGGGTGTCACCAAAAAAATTCATCATTTTGGTTCCATTCCATTGATCAGAACATGACCCACCCACTGAGACAAAGATTGGGAAAATTAGTCCAACCCTGTTTCAGGAAATCTTGTTATCAAACACAGTGAGCTATAGTCAGTCTGTCTCTAAAACTCCAGTAGTGTAATGAGAAAAGTGAAGTTTGGTAAATACCATTCTCTATTAATTTGGTTGCATAATACATGGATGCATCCACTGGGTGACATAACCTAAAAACAAAATTTAGAACTGTATATACTTCAATGTATTTTCCAGAAATATCATATAGACCTGAAATTTCTTAAGGAGGCGGTTCATATTATAGTTTAAGAATAAATATTCAAAAGGACAAGGTAGAAAGTACAGCAGGTAGAGCACTTGCCTTGTGTGCTGCAAACCCATTTCAATCCCCAGAACCCATGTGGTCCTCATCCCTGCTCAAAATGATCTCTGAGTTAGACCCATGAGTAAGAGTAAGCCCTAAACACTGCCAGATGTGGCCAAAAAATGAAGAGAAATATAAAACCAATGAACCTAAATTGTTAATGCAGTGGAGAATTGACTCTTCAGAGAAGAGGATGTTGAGAATTTCAATGTCTTACAAAATTGAAGGAATAAGAAAAGAAGTTTAGTAGGATTAGAGGTCACCAATTAGAATAGAGGACATTTCTTCATTATAAGGTGTTTCACTTTTCAATTGAGTTAGGAAAACAAGAGCTGCTATTCTCAACTTTAAATGAACATTGCATCTACAAGATTAGTTTCAGCATTGCTTAGGATTAAAAGCCTGAACAAAAGGAGTTCTCTTAATAGTAAAGTCAAGATTGTACAGATTTTCTTAATGAAATCATATCACTTATAATTAATTGTCTCTCCAAATCTGTACTGATCGTTTGTTCTAAAAGTTAGATTCTGCGATTCTTACGAACTGTTTAAAATTTGAAAATGTGTTTTAAGATTTAAATGCATTAAGTTCTTCCTAAAATCTAAACAAAATGAATTCTATGTTTCCTTATTCAATATACCTCATTAGCTTAAGCAAGATTTGGGGTTTTACTCCTGTTTCTTTTGTTTTACTAATTATTTACCTCTCATTATGGTGATTGTATTTTTTGCTATTTACAGAGTCTACGTAATTTAGTGGGACAGACAAGAACACAGATTTCACATTCCTTTTTAGGTGTTGATAGGAGGAAAGCAGTAAACTTTCTGGAATGACAATAAAAGCAGAAAATCCTAGTGGAAGCAAAAAAAATACTCCAGTTTATCTGTTCTGCTACATTCCCTCAGTCTAATTTCAGAATAAAGTAGGTAACTTCCACTCCACAGTTTGCTCTCATGGACCAAGAGAGATGGGAGAACTGAGTCATTTTTACTGATACAGCATTAAATTATAATTTCAAGATGAAGAAAGGAGGATTTTGATACTACAAGATGCCAATTGGCAAGACTTGTCTTTGGATGATTTTCTTTACACACTAGAGGAAATAAGTATGTTCTGGGGCCTGAGCAATAGTACAGTGGGTAGGGCATTTGCCTTGCATGTGGCCAACCTTGGTTCAGTACCCAGCATCTCAAGGTTTCCAGAGCACCATCAGGAGTAATTTCTGGGTGCAGAACCAGGAGTAACCCCTGAGCATTGCTGGTTGTGATACAAAAAGAAAAAAGAAAAAAGTGTGTTCTAGGCCTACTCCCTAATGACTTAGCTCTATCTCTGTTTTTATCTCATTCTTATGCATTTGAACTACATTTATTGCTAGTTGATGTAATCTATTTAGGAATAAAAAGATTAAGAGTTAGTCAAGTCTAATAGTTATAAACTGTGCAACATGAACTTTTCTTGCTCATCAAGAATCATGAGGTTAGTGGAGTGGCAGCCAAATACTGCAATTAATTATTTGGTATTTGGGTTCCTTATATTATATTTAAAGTTTCAAGGACCATTTCCCCTAAGATATGTGATTAAAGAAAATACAAACATTTCCTGAGAATGACCCCAAGCAGAAAAAAACAAATGATGTAAAATAGTTTTATAGCATTGATCTCTGCCATAGAGTTACATGAATATTTTACACAAAAAAATAATACCATACTAAATCAAATTACTTTTACAAATTAGTTTGCAAGTTTCAAATTGAAGTCACAATATTAACAACAAATTTTAAGTAGCCCATACTCCACAAGTACCTGAAAGTCCCTGGGACAAGAACTGTCACATTGTTTTACTATGAAATTGATGTAGTAGCCAAATTTTTTGCTCACCATTTCCTCCGTCCCAATGTCACATCAATTCCCAAGTGATAGATGTAAACGGATTTTTAATCACTATAGTCAAATGGGCACATAATTCAAGAAACTTCAAGGAACTTATTATCTGAAACCATGAGATTAAAAAAAAAGTAGAATTTTCCACAGAGATCATTTGTCTAGTTGGCTCCTCTAATGGAGAATGGCATAACTTTTTAGCCTTCAGATTTTGATGCTGAAGATTTTTTTTACCCCCATTGCAGTCAGGAATATATTTAGAAATACCAACTGACTGGTTTTGAGAAACACAGAAATCACAACTTAGAAGGTCTTAGAGAAATAACTGATACTAAATAATGATATATGGCTAATACATCATTCTTTAGGAGTTTGACCATGGAAATAAAGTTAGAGGTAATTGTTAGTAGAGATGTAGAGTATTTCCAAGTTGACTACCATGACTAATGGAAAAAATAATATTCAGTGTTTTAGGATAAATGATCCTGGAACAAAAAATAGCTAAAGACAAAATTTAACTCCTGTTTTGTACAAATTACACTTTTAAGACAAAAATAAAGACCCTGTTGGAGCCAGAGCAATAACACAGCAGGTAGGGTGTTTGCCTTTCATGCAGCCAACTCGGGTTCGATCCCTGGCATCCCATATGGTCCCCCCGACTACCAGTAGTTATTCCTGAGCAAATAAGCCAGAAGTGACCCCTGAGCATCGCTGGGTGTGATCCCCCCCAAAAAAAGGAAAAAAAAATAAAGACCCTGTCATTTTAAACTTAATATGTTCTATGTGTTGGCAAAATTCTTACTACAAAAAGCTTCTAATCATTAAAAATCATCAAGAATCCCAGATCTTTTCAAGTCTAAGACATGACACAAATGCTAATCAAATACTTTTCCTAACATGTAAAAATCTCTGAAGTGTAGGCAGGTAACAATAAAAGCATTGCCTGATCTTAAATAAGTGAAAATATATTATGAAAGCTAAGGCTATTACTACTTCTATTGGAACTGAAGCATGCAAGAAAAAGAGAAGAAAGGGATATCAAGAAAATGATCCTATTCACAATTGTACCACAGAAAATCAAATACCTAGGAATCAACTTAACCAAGTGTGTAAAGGACCTGTACAAAGAAAACTACAAGACACTGCTCCAAGAGATAAAGAGGACACAAGGAAATGGAAACATATTCCTTGCTCATGGATGGGGAGAATCAACATTGTCAAAATGGTAATACTCGTAGAGCTCTGTACAGATTCAATGCAGTCCCTATAAGGATACCCATGACATTCTTCAAAGAAATTGATTAAACACTTCTGAAATTTGTATGGAATAATAAAACCCCACGGATAGCTAAAGCAATCCTTGGGAAAAAGAAGATGGGAGGCATCACCTTTCCCAACTTCAAACTCTACAACAAAGCAGTAGAAATTAAAACAGCATAGTATTGGAATTGACCAGCCCATCACAGCCCGGATCATCGACACCCACCCTGCAGCCGCTTTCTTCCCTCAATCCGGCCCAGAACTCCACCCAGCTGACCAGCCCATCACAGCCCGGATCATCGACACCCACCCTGCAGCCGCTTCTTCCTCAATCCGCCCAGGTATGCTGGTCCAGAGACTCTTAGACATGGGGCAGAGCTGTTCCTTGCTCTCCCTGTGCCCAGCCGCTCATGAGGCAGTCGGGAGGCATGGTGGGTTCTAGCCTTGGCCCACCACCCCGGCAGAACCTCACAACAAGCCAGACGACCTCCCCACTCCATGGGTGCCGCCATTTTCCACATCCGGACTTCCCTCTCTTCAGAACTCCACCCAACCGACCAGCCCATCACAGCCGGCCGCCGCTGCGGCCGCGGTTCATCAATAAATGCTTTATTTGGAGGTGTTTAAAGAATATGCCTCCCGCACGGCAAGCCTAGCAAGCTGCTTGTGTTGTATTTGACATGCCAAATGCCAGTAATACTATATTAGGTCATTCCCATGACCTAATATAATGATTTTTAGGCTCTTTATGTTCCTGTAGCAAGCCGATGCCCTTTGCTCTACTGGCATGAGACAGGACATATGGAGATATTACTGGTGCCCGCCTAGCAAATAGATGATTAACGGGAAGATCGTGATCGTGATCGTGATAGTATTGGAATAAAAATAGACATGTGGACCTATGGAATAGAGTTGAGTATCCTGACAACCAGCCTGAAAGACATGATCATTTAATCTTTGACAAAGGAGCAAAAAGTTCAAAATGGAACAAGGAAAGCCTCTTCACCAAGTGGTGCTGGGAAAACCAGGCAGCTACATGTAAAAAAATGAATTTAGACATCTATCACCATGCAAGAGAATGGAGGATATTGGTGGTGGGAAATGGGCACTGGTGGAGGGATTGGTGCTGAAACAATGTATGACTGAAAGGCATAAAGATCTACGTAATTGTATATATCATGTTGGTATAAAATATTAAAAAAATTAATAAATAGGTAGATAAAATAATAAACAAACAAGTAAATAAATAAAATTAAAAAGAGAACAATTGAATCATGTTCTTTTTCTCCCTCTTGCCATTGTTGCTGACCAGAAAACACCACCAGCCTGCAAAGACCTCTGGAGTTTAACACAGTATCCTCTGAGAAGTCCTGGATGGAGACACACAACCATTCATTCCTTGAAGAATAGTCATTCACCTTAAATAACATCATTATTTTCACTAACAGTCAGGTCAATGAACAGAACAAATTTAAAACTGAGAAAAATAGTGTACTGCAATACCAGCCTACCAGCATTCCAAAACTTTTAAATGAATGTAAGTATATGTGTAGTATTGTAGGACATTCAAAGGTATGAAGATAAGTGGAGTGGATTTTGTAACTAGACTTGTTCCTAAGTGTTTCTTATATTGAGTTGATTGTTTTGTTTCCTTTTGCTAGTTGTGTTTTGTTTTAATTTCTAGCAGTTGGGAAACACCCCACAAAAAGCTATATAAATCTTGCTTATTAGTTTGAACACAACTTTTGAACATTAGTTTTAACATTGTCTTGTGAAAGAAATTGCTCTGACTTTGTGAGATACAACTTTTTTTGGGTCACACCCGAGATGCTCAGGGGTTACTCCCTGGCTCTGCATTCAGGAATTACTCCTGGTGGTGCTCGGGGACCATATGGGATGCCGGGATTGAACCCGGGTCGGAACAGGCCGCCGCAGCAAGGCAAACGCCCTACCCGCTGGGCTATCGCTCCGCCCCCGTGAGATACAATTTTAAAGTTGAGTGTGGGAATTGGTTGTGATAAAGTGTTTTACTATAAATACATGTGAATCACAAACTCAAAAAAAAAAATCACACAAACAGCCCACAGGGAAACAAACAGAATTTTAAAAAATAAATTATAGAACTTTGACTTCAAGTTATGAGTTAATGTTATTGTAGTGTCACATCCAGCGATGCTCAGGGGTTACTCATGGCTCTGCACTCAGGAATTACTCCCGTTGGTGCTCATGGGACCATATGGGATGCCGGGTTTGAATTCAGATAGTCCATGTGCAGGGCAAACGCCCTACTCAGTGTGCTATTGCTCCAGCCCCTGAATAGTATATTTTTATACATTACTGATAAATAAAAATACACTAATTCTTACCAATATTTTGCTGTATTCATAACTTATTGAGTTAACAACTATAATTGCTAGTAAATTGTCCAAAATATTTAATATTAGGCCACATGAAAGCATTTCTTCTTACAAACATATAATCATAGGCACAAAACTGAAAGAAATATCCAATGCAAATAAAAATTTTCAACAAGCTATATTCTGAAAAGTTCAAGGGAAAATATAAAATAAAAAGAGTTCAGGATACCATTTTCCAAAATTAATTACAATGGATATTGCTGAATATTCTAGAAGGATGGAGAGATAATGCAGTAGGTAAGGAATTTGCCTTGCATGCAGCCAACCAGGTTTGATCCCTGACATCCCATAAGATCTTTCAAACATCAGGAGTGAGCCATAAATACAGAGCCAAGAAAGCTCTGAGCATCACTGTGTGTGGCCCAAAACCAAATAAATAGTGTAAGAAAGAAATGAGACCATCTGAGAAAGTTCAGCACTGTGGAGTTAGATCTAGTCTCTACCACACCCTAACAATGAATCTATGTCTTTATCATCCTAGACTATAAGTCTTTAATCCCTTAAAAGATTTCTCTGTCCCTTTCCTTAGTGGAAACCCACTTTCCTCGCTAATAGTGATAGAGGACTTCGAGACAGATCCACAGACTAAGCACTGTTCTGGCATATATGGAGTCTATATTCAATCCCTGAACTTCATGGTGCCCCAAGAATCTTGGGGTCATTCCTGGGTATCAATGTGTGTGGCCAAAAAGGCAAAGTATTTATTTTTTAATTTTATTTTATGTATTAGATCACTATGAGATACACAGTTACAAAGTTGTTCACTATAGGTTTTCAGTCATAAAATGTTTTCCAACACCCATCCCTCCACCAGTGTCTATTTCCCATCACCAATGTCCCTAGTTTCCCTCTCAGCACTCCCACTCCAGCCTGTCTCTATGGCAAGCACTTTATCTCTCTCTGCCTCTCTCTCTCTCTCTCTTTCTGTCCCTATCTCCCCCCCCCTCTCCCACTCCCCTAGTCCCCCACTTTAGGCATTATGGTTTGCTATACAGATACTGTTATTATAGTTATTACAGATAGTCATTACAGTTATTACAGAACTAGTTCCAGAGGCCCCATTCACTCTCAATGGAACAAACATCTCTGAATGCAGCAGTTATGTGTATCTAGGTCAAGAACTCAACATGATGAATGACCTAAAACCTGAGCTGCACAGGAGGAAGAGAGCGGTATGGAACACCTTCAAGAGCACCGAAGAAATAGCTCAAAGGACAAAGAACCTCCAGCTCTGGGCACATCTCTTCCACTCCACCATTCTCCCTGCATTAACATTTGCCTCAGACCTGGGCCCCAAGCAGGAAGAGAATGCTATTGGGTCTCCCAAAGAGGAATTGAAAGAGATTTGCTTGGAATATCATGCCTCACGCAAGTGAGAAAAAGAATCTGGAGTTCTGACCAACATTACGATCCAGAATCAGGGTGTCGTTTACCAAGGCATCAAAAAATCAGATGGACTGGACATGTAATGCAATTTGGAGACGACCACTGTACTAGAGCCATTACCAACTACATCCCGCAGAACATCAAAAAGTTCATGTGGGCCGCCAACCTACAAGATGGTCAGACTACTTTGTCAAGACTCTGAATGATCTTCGTATTCCTGAAGCAAGCAGATGCCATTGGGCTACACTGACATGTGATAGGGTCAAATGGAAACATTACTGGCACCCGCCGAGCAAATTGATGAGCAATGGGATGTCAAGTGATTAAGTGATACAGATACTGAGAAATTATTATATTTGCTCCTTTATTTATTTCCAATTCTTATCCAGAGTGATAATGGGAGTGGGAGGGGTAGTCTGGCTTGTTGCGAGGCTCTGCTGGGGTGACAGCCCAAGGCTAGAACCCACCATCCCTCCCGGTGCCTCGTGGAGCAGCTGGGCACAGTGAGAGCCGGTAGCAGCTCTCCATGAGGGCCCTCACTCCATGAGGGCCGCCATTTTCCTCGATCCGGATTTCCTTCTTGTCAGAACTCCACCCAGCAGAAGAGTTATTATAGGCAGGCTCATCGGACCCACCCTACAGCAGTATTTTTCAAGTTCGGCCCAGGTATGATGATCCAGAGACTCACAGACATGGGGGCAGAGCTGCTACCGCTCTCCCTATGCCCAGCCACTAACGAGGCACCCAGGAGGGATGGCGGGTTCTATCCCTGGCCCGCCACTCCAGCAGAGCCTTGCAACAAGCCAGACAACCCCCTACTCCATGAGGGCCCCCATTTTCCACATCCGACTTCCCTCTCATCAGAACTCCAGCTAGCAGAAGAGCCTATTACAGCCCGGCTCGCATGATCACTTTGGCCGCGTAGTTCATCAATAAATGCTGGATTTAGAGGTGACTATAAGAGTATTCAACCCAGGACATCAAAAGTTCATGTGGCCGCTAACCTACAAGATGGTCAGACTACTTTGTCAAGACTCTGAACGATCTTCCCGATTCAGAAGATCGTATGGCCAGCCTCCCATGTCATATTTGATATGTCAAATACCAGTAACAATTATAGACCTCATTCCCATGACCTGATGTAATGGTTTGAGGCTCTTTATGTTCCTGGAGCAAGCAGATGCCCTTAGGTTCTACTAGCATCAGACAGGACATATGGAGATGTTACTGGTGCCCACTTGAGAAAATAGAGGATGAATGGGAAGACAGTGATCCAGAGTGATCATTTCCAGCCATCTTAAGAAACAGAAATTTTTTTTTAAATAAGGCTTGGAAAATAATGCAATTGTTAGAGTGCCTGGCCGAGATTCACAATTTGGGGGGTGGGGTTGAGAGAAGGGACACACCTGATGTGCTCAAGCTTACTCCTGACTATGTGCTTAGGAATCACTCCTAAGTGATTCTCAGGGAAATATATGTGGAATCTAAGATCAAACCTGAGTCACTTGCATATAAGACAAGGGGCCTGGTGACTGTAAAAGAGGCTCTGACTGTAGGTTCATAATTTTTGAAATAAAAATTTTAGCAAGTTCTGCTTTTTCAGCTAGTATGCTTTTGTTGATACATGACTTAATTTTACTTTTATTTAAAAAAGTTTTAAATATGTAAGAGTTCTATTTTGTGTCATATCAAACATTTCATCTTTTTTGTAACTCAACAACTTATATTAAATTGCCAAGTTCACACTACTAATAAGGAGAGTCATTGTAATTTACTGCAGGTTTGTCTGTCTACACAGTCTATACCTTAATCACTGTATTCATCATTTTTATTAAGGAATGTAGAAAATATTACATTGAACTGAATTTTACTCATCATTGTAATGTTTCTCTAGCATTCACACCTGACCCTTTTAATTGTCTATGTCAAGGATAATATCATAACATTGGGCTAGATGGGGAATACTAATACCCTTAATTTCCTTCTACTTCTGCCTCAAAATTTCCAGGCTTTCTTGATCTTTGCTTTTCTAATTGGTTTGGTGATTAAAGCTATGAGTCTTGGAATCAAAGAAGCCTGAATGTCAAACTCAAACCTGACAGAGTTTCAATAGTAAAATAAAGTTTAAAGTAAAGACCTAAGACACCAAAAAGTGGAAATTATAGCAAGTCTTGTATTTGTCAATTGATAAGATGGCCCACTGCACTTGGGAAAAAAAAAAGCTCCATAAGAGTCTATTTGTATTCTGAAGAAGAAGATGCTTCAGGGGAAAACTCGCCTTTACTCCTGGGGTTTATAGCCTTACCTGGCTATTTGTAGTGATAGTCACAGTTAGTGACTCATTTCTCCAGAAATAAATACAAATTCTTATTCCTGAGTGTGGAAAATGTTGTTTAACTGAGGAACAGCAGAGCAGCATTATTTGACCCATAATATGATCTAATGATTATGATTTTGAGCATTGTTTGGGATGTTGTCTCAAAACTGCTTTCAGCTCAATCTTCTAGAACAATTTGATGTTAGAGAAAAGAGTGAAAGTAAACACATTAGAGGACTAATGGCAAACTGAATTTTGGAGCAGAAGTAATACTACTATTCAGCTTTGAAGATATAAATGTACAGTTTTAAGGCAGAAGAAAATCTCTGCAGACAGAAGAAAATCTCTTCCCTCTCTGCTCCATACTGCCCCAAATACCAGTGTGCCCTAGAGATGTCCTAATAGATGCCAGCACAGAGGAAATTTTGCCAAGACAACAGTTATGATCCCTGGGTGGGCAACGCATCAGTCAAACCCAGACCCATCATGAATGGTGAAGTGGGATGGCAGAACCTGTAAGAGTGCTGGGTTAGGGGCTAACTACAAGTACTCCTACAGCCTTCACACTCTCATTTTCCCAAATCTTCAATCACTAGTTCATCAAAGGTGCTGTCTAAAGAAACCCCCTGCCAGTTTAAGAAGTATTGATGCTTTACAGGAGGTTCCCCCTGGATCCTATAGTGAAAGAAGCATCATCGCCTGGGATGAGGACTACAAAGAATCCTGAGACTATCACTCCTGGAAAGCACTAAATGTGTGGTGAAAAAGGTCTTTATTCTGGGCTTAGTTTCCTGATTATGCAGTGAATTAAATGATCTGCCAAATGCCTGCCCCTACTCAAAACTTATTTTATGAAAACTGAATAAAAAGAAAAGAGTAGAGAGAGGTTGCCGAGTATACTGCGCTTTTACTTGCTCCAGATTAGAGAACACAAGTTTCAGGCAGTCCAGTGAATGCCATAGAAAACAGTGTAAACTCAGCGCTCTTGAAGGTACCGCTAGAACGACTGCCTGCTAGGTGAGGGAAACTCTGCAGCCTGATGTATCTGACGTACTTTCAAAGGAGAGAAAGGAATATTTGGCAGTTTCAACTGAAACCCTGCTTCCATGTAAGTAACTTAGGCAGTGGGGGGGTGGGGAGGGTCTTCATTTCACAATCAATGGCAAGGATCTTTCCAGGGCTTCTGCAGGATCTTCTTGATATAGCCAATAATATTAAATGCCATCAAGAAAAAGAAAATGAATATTCAATAAGGTATGACTAAATTCAATGATTGGAGAAGTGAAATAGTTTCTTACTTCTGCTGCAGAGCATTTAGCCTGTTCTTTCATCCTAAACTGCTTACAAAACTAATACAAAGACAAGATTTAAACTGATTGAAGACCTCATACACAATGACGGTGGGCTTGTTATGGGCATAGACTAATCCTGAACTTCTAAACACTGAATGTAGTAGTACCAACCTGCCATAAACAAAAGGTGAACTCTTCAGTTAGACTGCCCGCTATAGTACTCTGGTTTCTTCTTTATTACTTTTCGGTCACACTTGGCAGTGCTTAGGGGTTACTCCGGGCTCTGCACTCAGGAATTGTTCCTGGTGAGCCCGGGACCATAAGAGATGCCTGGGACCTAACCGGATGCAAGGTAAACGCCCTAACTACTGTGCTTTTCTGCCCTGGTACAGTGGCTAGGGAAGTAAAAGGGCTGAAGCTCATACAAACTTCCTGGGCTAGATCCTTGGCATCTGATCAGCTCCGAGCACTGCCTGGAAGTCCCAAAGGGTTAATTCATTATTCATTAAAATTCTGCAAAAAATTAAAGAACTCTAATAAATATCACTAAGCAAGTTATTTAAATTCTCTGGATCTCCCTTTCCTCATCTGAAAAGCTGACTTTCTACTAGGACCTTCCTTGTTAGATTCTTCTCACAGCAGATTATATTATACACCAATAAAAGCATTTTATACATTGTCAGAGAAAGCACTATCTCTAAGCTAGCCAAAAGTTAGCATCAGTATTTATGATTGGAGAAACAGAAATAGACAAAACAATGAATATATGCAGAATCAGAATAATAGAATTACCAAAAATTAAAATTTCAATAAATATGAAAGTTAAGAGAGACAAATGCTACATAAAAAGCAACACCAACAACAAAGAGTAAACAAAGGAAATAAAAGGAAAATAGTTTACAAGTGTAAGAATGTTGAGTATTTTCAGGAACAAATGTAAACCAACATTAAAAACAGACTATACTTTTAAAATCTAAAAAAATAGAAATAGCTGAAAATTCAAATCAGGATTAGTCTTATCACAAAATATTGGGTGATTCGATGCAATGATGTATAAGTTGGTGCAGTTTGTAACATCAACCATGTAGATTTCAAAATGTTTATGTCCTTGTTCTTAAAAATAACTTCTGTGTTGGGGCCAGAGTGATAGCCCAGCGGGTAGGGCGTTTGCCTTGCAGCGGCCGGCCCATGCTGGCAGGGGTTCAATCCCAGCATCCCATATGGTCCTCAGAGCACGGCCAGGAGTAATTCCTGAGTGCAGAGCCAGGAGTAACCCCTGAGCATCGCGGGTGTGACCCAAAAAAGCAAAAAAAAAAAAAAAAACATTCTGTGGTCCAGAGCGACAATACAGGCGTTAAGACATTTGCTTTGCACCTGGTTACACCCAGCACTGCATGTACATTGTCCTTGAGGATCACCAAGAGTTATTCCAGATTACAGAGGAAGGAGTAAATCCAAAGCATCCAATCCTCCTGCTCCCACCCCAATAATGACTTTTGAGAAATAAAACAAAGTGAAATAAATAAAATATTATATAGATACAGAAGTAACATTTCTCAGAAACCGAGTATCAGGTTTTGAATACTCATGAATAATGTTGAGGTATATAGACAATACTGAGGTATATAGACATTCAGAATTGTTAAGCAATTTTTTCAAATTTTGCTCTTTTTTTTTGCTTTTTGTGTTGGGTCACACCCAGTGATGATCAGTCAGGAGTTACTCCTGGCTCTTCGCGCAGGAATTACTCCTAGCAGTGCTTGAGGACCATATATGGGATGCTGGAGATTGAATCTGTGTGGGCAGCATACAAGGCAAACTCCGTAACTCGCTGTGCTATCGCCTCCAGAACCCTCAAGTTGTGCTTTTTAAAGGAGATTGTAAATTTCTATGTTTAATTAAGTAAAATGAGGATATAGAATTATATAAAATTGTTTCTTAATTATAAAAAGAAAAAACTCTAGAAAAAATGTAAAATTAATAGAAAATGAAGGCAAAAAATGGCATATATAATTAGTATTTGAGTAGGATTTTTTCCCTAAATTCTATACCTTTTGGAGATTTTTCTGTTTTTATTCAAATTTTTTCTCCTAATTTTTCTTTCCAGTGGGTCTGGATTACCTGTAAGCAGAAAGAAATTTTAGTGTGCAATTTTGGTTTAAAAAAACAGCAAAATTTGTAAAACAGAAGCAGCTGAAATAAGGCCATATTGGGCTGTTCTCACATACAGAGTAGCAGACTGTAATTCTGCGGGTCTGTTATATCTCACTAGGTAAAGCACGCTCCTCTAGTTGGGCTGGTTTCCCTGTGCTGCTGCATTGCAAGTTTATTCCTTTAACAATTTTATTGCATTTCTTCACAAGATAAATGCTTACCAGGGATTTGTTGCTCTTTGAGATGAGTTTGCTATGGTGTAGGGAAGATGTATTCTTGAAGGTCAGTGCCCACTTGCCATATTCTTTCCTCTTTTATTTGGTTGTGACACATGAATTGAATGTTTTCATTAGTCTGAGGCTCAGAACTTTTGCCTCTAAACCTTTTTCTTTCTCTTGCTTGTCCCGTCACAGTTTATTAAAAGCACATTTCGTTCTGTGGAATTAGATTCTGTTCTCAACTTGATGGTACTTTTGTCTTCTCACCTGAGAATTGTAGATTATAGGATAATTCAGCAATACTTTAAATCAGGGAATTTAATAAAACTGTTACTTTGAGTACAATTTAAAGGTAGTATAAGATAGATTAGTCCAAAATATATGGCCTGCCTTCCACTTCCTGAAATCTATAGATAAAGGCAGTGTTTTTGTGAAACAAATCCAGATTTAAAATTCAGTTTATGGGGACTAGAGTGATAGTAAGGTGGGTAAGGCATTTGCCTTCCACGCAACTTACCTCTGGCCTATCTCAGTATGCCATATGGTCCTCTGAGCACCACCAGGAGTAATTCAGGAGTAACCACTGAGCATTGCCAGTTGTAACTCAAATGCCAAACAATAATAATAACAATAATAATATAAAATCAAATTTAATATTATGGATAAATACACATACAAATGTGTGCATATTTATATCCAAATATGTTCATTTACATATTCATAAAAGAAGGATAGGGAGAATGTAGAGTAAGTACAAGTCTTAAGGTCTTGTACAGTCAACCCTAGTTTGATTCTTGGTGCCGACATGGTCTCCTGGACACCATCAGAAGTGATCCATGAGTACAGAGCCAGGAATGTGCAAGGAATGTACAAAGAGCCTAGTATATACAAACCCTGAATATTACCATATGTGCCCAAACTCTACTCACCCAATCTTCCACCTGAAATAGAGTGCAAGGAGATTTTAATTGAATCCCAAATAGTGTGAGAAGAAGCTATTATATTTCCTTTGGTGTGAGCAAGGGTATGGACTCCTTCTGTCTCAAAGCATTGCTTTGAGGTCTCCCAGTCCTTTTGAAGTACTAAGTCAATGGGATCAGCAGTTTAATGCAGAGGGTGCAGTGCTTGGAGACTCCAGGGCCTCACCCTACAGTGCTCTGGGGACCATGTGTTCCCAGGGATTCAACTGGGGTCAGTCACATAGGTAATATGTGTCTAATTTACCTAAGAAGAAGTGCTTAATTTGCCCTCAATTTTATTTCTGTTTTCCCTTCTTGCCTTTTTCCTCCCTCTTTCTAATGTGTGTGTAGGTCTGTGTTAAAGAGAAAGATAATGTTTAGGCTTTAATTTTCAGCTTCTACACTAAGTGTATAATAATACAGAAGTGTACTTAGTACACTACTGTACTAAGTTTATAATAAAATAAGTGTATAATAAATTATCAATTATATATTTTGATTTTTTAATAACATGCAAAAAATCCATACATATCTTATTCATCTTCACTGTCACTGTATCACTGTCTTCCGTTCATCATCGATTTGCTCGAGCGGGCCCCAGTAACATCTCCATATGTCCAGTCTCATGCTAGTAGAGCCCAAGGCATCTGCTTGCTCCAGGAACATAAAGAGCCTCAATCCATTCTGGAATGAGGTCTATAATTGTTACTGGTATTTGGCATATATATCAAATACAACACGGGTAGCTTGCCAGGCTCTGCCGTGCAGGTAGCATAGTCTTGTAGGCATCTCTAAGTCCAGCATTTATTGATGAACGCGGCCGCTGATAGGCTGGTCTGCTGGGTGGAGGTCTGATGAGAGAGAAGTCCGGATGTGGAAAATGGAGGCCCTCATGGAGTGGAGGGTTGTCTGGCTTGTTGAGGCTCTGCTGGGATGGTGGGCCCCGGCTAGAACCCCACCATCCCTCCCGGCGCCTCGTGAGCGGCTGGTCACAGGGAGAGCCAGTAGCAGCTCTGTCCCATGTCTGCCAATATTCATCTTAATATATAAAAATTGGAAAATAAATTTTGTAAAATATAATGATTCAAAGAAAAACTGTTTTTTTAAAACTGACTGAAATACTACAGCTGGGGATATAGTCCAAGTAATAGAGCATTAGCAAACTATGTGCTAGGACCTGAGTTAAATGCATGGGCCTTGACCAACATCACCAGAATCTCTTTATGTCTTCCTGATTTCCCCTAAAAATATGAAATATTAGTCCAGTTGTTTAGAAGTTTCACTACACAACTACTCAATAAAATTTCACATATCCTTGGCAAGTCATTTTACTTCTCTGATATAAAATTTTAAATAAAAATGATACAAAAATATTTTTTAAAACTCACACTACAGAAAGATGTAATAATCATTGCTAAAGTTAGAGGGAAATGTGGGGACTGCTTTCAGGAACCCCCACTGTGTTGGTGTCTCTCTTTTCCTTTCCACTGCAGCAGCAAGGCAGATGCTTCTTCCCAAGTCCATCCCTCTCCTCTTGTAGGGTTGAAGTACGGCAAGATCCAGGTCTCCTCATTCATGCTGGGAGGCTGCTGGCCAGGGTCCCCCCCAACATCTCATGCCCCAAACAGTGACACCCTTGTCTAGAGTCTGGACGGAAATATGAACATCTCAAAGATTATTTGAATTTGAAGCAGAAGGAAAGAAATATTTATGTTTTGATATGGTGGACTAAACATTTTTTGTTACTGATTTTGGCATACTCGAATCACACATTGGAGAGCTTGCCAGGCTCTGCCATGCAGGCACTATACTCTCAGTAGCTTGTGGAGCTCTCTCAGAGGGGTGGGTAGAATATTCGTGGTAATTTGGAGGTGAATCATGTAGCCTCTGTGCGACCAGGCGCAACAGGGAAAGCTGGTATCTGCTCTGCCGAGTGTATCTGCATCTGTGGCTCAAGCATTCCTGGACTTGACATACTCTCCTCTGAAAGGCGGGTCTCTGAAGGGTGGGTTCTTGTAGTCTGGGTTTCTGACAAGCCGGGCTGGAGACTGGTTTAATCTCTTGGGTGGAGATCTTACGAGCTGCGGAGTGTGGATGGTGAAGATCGCTGCCAGCAAGGTGTGGGGGTTCCTTTGGGTTCTTCTGAGGCCCTATCGGGATGGTGGACTCAGGTCAGAATTCACTCTCATGGTCCATGGAATGTGGGGGTTCCATGGGGGAAAGCTGGTATCTGCTCTGCCTGGTGTATCTGCGTCTGAAGGGTGAAGATAGATGGTCAGCAACTACACCACCTCTGCTTCGCCCGATGATATCATTCTAATAACACCAAGCATTAGCCAAGCGGCACAAACGCTGACTGACTTAGACCAAGAACATGGAAAGATAGGTCTACAGCTGAATCTAAACAAAACAATGTTCATGAAAAATGAACTTGTTCCAGAGGCCCCATTCACTCTCAATGGAACAGACATCTCTGAATGCAGCAGTTATGTGTATCTAGGTTGAGAAGTCAACATGATGAACGACCTAAAACCAGAGTTGCACAGGAGGAAGAGAGCAGCTTGGAATGCCTTTAAAGGCATCAAATAAATAGCTAAAAGGACAAAGAACTTCCAGCTCTGGGCACATCTCTTAGACTCCACCGTTCTCCCTGCATTACCATATGCCTCAGAGACCAGGGCCCTACGAACGCAGGATGGGAATGGTATTTGGGTCTCCCCAGAGAGGAATCGAAAGAGCTATGCTTGAAATATCGCGTCTCACTCAGTGAGAGAAGGAATCCAGAGCTCGACCTCCATCGCTATCCAGAATCAGGGACACTGTCTCGTTTGCCAAGGCATAGAAATTCAGATGGACTGGACATGTAATGCGATTTGGAGATGACCGCTGGACTAGAGCCATTACCGACTGGATTCCACAGGATGTCAAAAGATCACATGGCCACCCACCTACAAGATGGTCAGACTTCTTTGTCAAGACCCTGAAGGAATGGTTTGAGGCTCTTCATATTTCTGAATCAACCAGATGCCATTGGGCTACATTGGCACGTGATAGGGCCCAATGGAAATGTTACTGGTGCCTGCTCGAGCAAATCATTGAATAATGGGATTCAAGTGATCAAGTTATGGTGGACTATCGACTGGGCCCATTATAAGTGTAGTTGGCGCTGTGGGCACACTGCGGATGTGCCCAGTTTACATTTTAACATTTTTACATTTTTTAACAGCATTTTAACTGTTCCAGGTTAAAATGCTAGAACTTTCACCAATGGGACCAAGCTCACCCAGCTTTGGATCTGCCGCTGGACCACTTCTGCCACTTCCCCAATGCTCTACATCCTTCCCACCAAGTGCGTTGGCACTGCAAGCACCACGGATACACTCAGTTCGGGTTAAAGGGCTGGAACTTTCACCAACCGGACCAAGGTGCACCCAGCTTCAGATCTTCCTCTTGGACCACCCTGCCACTTCCCGATGCTCCCCATCCTTCCCACCAGGTGCGTTGGTGCTGCAGGCACCTCGTGGATTCATTGAGTTCCAGGTAAATGGGCTGGAAATTTCACCAACAGGACCGAGGTGCACCCAGCTTCAGATCTGCTGCCAGAACCACCCACCAACACCCCAAAATTCCAAACCGCTTGGACACTAGTGCTAATATTTATTTTACCTGAGAAACCAGTTAACATTTTTTCACTACATTCCATGCTATTCATTCCAAACCACAAGCAACTAAGGCACCTACTAACTTTACTGATTAGCCACGCAGAACACACATTTTCAACCTACAATAGTCATGGTAAAACAACACAGAATCCCATCAAGCTCAGTGAGTGAAGTCACTAACCCAGATGAGCCAAGCAATAATGATGTGCTATATAACATCTCTAATAAGTAATTTTGGAAGGAACAGTTAAGGATGCATAAGGAACTCAAAGAAGCAATGGAATACAAAGTCAATAAAATATAAGAGGAAATGAGAGCAGAAATGAGAAAATTGCAGACCAAATATACAAGCAGAAATGACAGATATTAAAAATGTGGTAACTGGGGCTAGAGCAATAGCGCAGCAGGTAGGCTGTTTGCCTTGCATGCGGCCAACCTAGATTCGATCTCCAGCTTCCCATATGGTTCCCGATCACTGCCAGGAGTAATTCCTGATCAATGAGCCAGGAGTAACCCCTCAGCATTTCTGGGTGTGACCCAAAAAGCAAAAAAAGGAAAGAGAAAGAAAGAAAGAAAGAAAGAAAGAAAGAAAGAAAGAAAGAAAGAAAAGAAAGAAAGAAAGAAAGAAAGAAAGAAAGAAAGAAAGAAAGAAAGAAAGAAAGAAAGAAGAAAGAAAGAAAGAAAGAAAGAAAGAAAGAAAGAAAGAAAGAAAGAAAGAAAGAAAGAAAGAAAGAAAGAAAGAAAAGATCTTTAATAAAAAAGAAAAGACAAGGTCCAAAGATTCTCTAGACAACAGCAGAAGATGGAAAAAAGAGTTGCAATCAATGAACAGACTACCAGAGAAAATCAGGATGAAGCCAAAAGGAACAATATATGGATTATTGGGATCCCAGAAGGGCACTGAAGAAAACCCTGATGAAGAAGAAACTTTCAAAGCCATCATTGCTGAGAAGTTCCCGAACTGAAGAACACATGCTCCCAGATACAGGAGGCACGGAGGATACCAGCTAAAAGAAACCCCAATAAAAAATACTCCAAGAAACATCCTTATTGAAATTACAAAACAATAGACAGAGATAGAATACTGAAAAGAGCAAGATCAAAGAAGGCATTCACATACAAAGGAGCATCCCTAATATTTATAGCAGACTTCTCAGATGAAACACTTTGAGCCCGAAAACAATGGTGGGATATTGAGAAAAGGCTCAATGAACTGCAGGCCTCACCAAGAATTCTTTACCCAGCTAGACATTACGTTCAGATGTGAAGGAAAGATACACAACTTAACGGATAAACAACAACTCAGGAACTTCATACTCAAAACCAACTTAGACTTGATCACTTGATCACTTGACATCCCATAATTCATCAATTTGTTTGAGCGGGCACCAGTAAGATTTCCATTTGACCCTATCACGTGCAAGTGTAGCCCAATGGCATCTGGTTGCTTCAAGAAAAAGCAGAAAAAAAAATATTTTCTTATTTCTGTAAAATAAGACAGAAATCTAAAACACACATTTAACAGAAAGATGACACAAAAATCCGATGACAATAATCTCTCTAAACATCAACGGTTTAAATGCACAGAATGGCAAATTGGATTAAAAATGATTCCAACATTCTGCTGCCTATAATAAACACATCTGAATAATCAGAGCAAACACAGACTTAAAATCGAAGGCTGGTAGACCATTCTCCGTGCAAAACTCCTCAAAAAGGAAGGTGTGGCCATACTAATATCTGACAATATATATTTCAAGCTGAAAAAAGGTTAAAAGGGACAATGAAGGCCATTTCTTAATAATTAAGGATATGTATAGCAGGAAGAAATCAAACTACTAAACATATATGCACCCAATAAGGGACCAGCAAAGTACTTAAAAAACTATTAATAGACTTAAAGAAGACATTAACAGTAGCACAATAATACTTGCAGATTTCCACACTGCTTTATCAACTATGGATAGATTGATGAGACTGAAACTCACCAGGGAAATACAGGCCCTGAAGGAAGAAATGGAAGAGAGCTGGTTGATATATACAGGGATTTTCATCCCAAAGAAGCTGAATACTCATTTATCTCCAGTGCATATGTTTATTATAAGATCGGCTACATGCTGAGCCACAAAGCATATCTTAATAAAATAAAAAAGATAGAAATTGTATCAACTATTTTTACAGACCATGATGCACTGAAAATGGAAGTTAACCATACACAGAACCAGGGAGTCAAACCAAACACCTGGAAACTGAACAACTCACTACTGAACAACCAGTGGTCATAGAAGAAATCAAAGAGGAAATCCAAAGATTCCTGGAAACAAATGCGAATGAAGACACAAACTATCAATACTTGTGGGACACAGAAAAAATCAGGTTTAAGGGGAAAGTTCATAGCTCTGCAAGCATTCATCAGTAAAGAATAAAGGGCTCACATAAATAACCTGAATTTACAGCTCAAAATACTAGAAAAGACCATTTGCTTGGTCAGTGGTGTGTCGCCTTTAAAGATACTTTTCGTTTCGATGTCATAGAGCCGTTCCTCCTAAGTTTTCTTCGATGTACCTTATAGATTCATGTCTGATGTCGAGATCTAGAATCCATTTTGATCTGACTTTTGTGCATGGCGTTAGAAGGAGGTCTAAGTTCATTTTTTTACATGTAGCTGCCCAGTTTTCCCAGCACCACTTGTTGAAGAGGCTTTCTTTGCTCCACTTAATATTTTTTGCTCCTTTATCGAAGATTAAGTGGTTGTATATTTGTGAGTGCGTTTCAGGATACTCAGTTCTATTCCATAGGTCTACGGGTCTGTCTCTATACCAATACCACACTGTCTTAATTACAACTGCTCTGTAGTAGAGCTTGAGGTTGGGGAAAGTGATACCTCCCATCTTCTTTTTCCCAAGGATTGCTTTAGCTATTCGTGGGGTTTTATTATTCCATACAAATTTCAGGAGTGTTTGTTCAATTTCTTTGAAGAACATCATGGGTATCTTTATAGGGATCGCATTGAATCTGTATAAAGCTCTAGGGAGTATTACCATTTTGATAATGTTAATCCTTCCAATCCATGAGCAGGGAATGTGTCTCCATTTCCTCAGGTCGGCTTTTTATTTCCTGAAGTAACGTTTTGTAGTTTTCTTTGGAGAGATCCTTTTACATTCTTTGTCAGACTGATTCCTAAGTATTTGATTTTCTGCGGTGCAATTGTGAATGGGATAGTTTCTTTAATGTCCCTTTCTTCTCTTTCACTGTTTGCATATAGGAAGGCCATTGACTTTTGGGTATTGATTTTGTATCCTGCTACTCTACTGTAAGAATGTATTATTTCTAGGAGCCTCTTGGTAGAGAGTTTTGGGTTTTCCAGGTATAATATCATGTCATCTGCAAATAGTGATAACTTGGCTTCTTCCCTTCCTATCTGGATGCCCTTAATGTCTTTTTCTTCCCTGATTGCTATGGCAAGTATTTCCAGTACTATATTGAATAGAAGTGGTGAGAGTGGGCAGCCTTGTCTTGTCCCTGATCTTAAGGGGAAGGCTTTCAGTTTTTCCCCATTGAGAATGATGCTCGCTGTGGGCTTGTAGTAGATGGCCTGGATTATCTTGAGGAAGGTTCCTTCAATCCCCATTTTACGGAGAGCTTTCATCATGAACGGGTGTTGAATCTTGTCAAATGCCTCCTCTGCATCTATTGATATGATCATATGGTTTTTTCTTTTTCTTTTTGTTGATATGATGTATTATGTTGACACCACTGACCAAGCAAATGGAAGCAAAGATAAACAAATGGGATTATATAAAATTGAAAAGCTTCTGCACCTCAAAAGAAACGGTGACCAAGATACAAAGACAATCCACAGAGTGGGAAAGGATATTCACCCAATACCCATCTGACAAGGGGTTAATATCCAGAATATATCAGGCACTGGTAGCACTCCACAAGAAGAAAACAGCCAACCCCATCAAAAAAATGGGGAGAAGAAATGAACAGAAGCTTCCAAAAAAGAAGAAATTCGAATGGCCAAAAGGCATATGAAAAAGTGCTCTTCATCTTTAATCATCAGGGAGATGCAAATCAAAAACAACAATGAGGTATCATCTCACCCCACAGAGACTGGCACACATCCAAAACAGCAAGAACAACCGGTGCTGGCGTGGATGTGGGAAAAAGGGACTCTCATCCACTGCTGGTGGGAGTGCCGACTGGTCCAGCCCCTTTTTGGAAAACAATATGGGCATTCCTCCGAAAGCTAGATATTGAGCTCCCATTTGATCCAGCAATAGCACTCCTGGGAATATACCCTAGAGACCGAAAAACACATAGCAGAAACACCATCTGTACTTCTTTATTCATCTCTGCGCTATGCACTATAGCTAGAATCTGGAAACAACCTAAATGCCCGAGAACAGAGGACTGGCTAAAGAAACTGTGGTTCATCTACACTATGGAATACTATGCGGCTGTCAGAAAGGATGAAATTATGAAATTTACCTGCAAATGGATGAACATGGAGTCTATCATGCTGAGTGAAATTAGTCGGAAGGAAAAGGACAGATATAGAATGACTGCATTCATTAATAGGATATAGATACCAGTGTTTTAATAAATATGGGAAATGGTAATGGCAGATTAAAACTCACCACTGAATATACACAAAGAGACTTAAGTGATAAACTCTAAATATCTGCAGGGCTAGCCATAATGTGTAAAAATAAGAGGGAGAGAGATGCAGAGACATTGAGAGAGATAGAGAGAGAAAGAGAGGAAACTGGGGTACCTGCTATTAAGGCGGGTGGGAGGACGGGAGGGGGAGGGGTACATTGGTGGTGGAAATGGGGCACTGGTGGAGGGATGGGTGCTGGAATACTGTATTACCAAGAACCAATTATGAACACCTTTGTAATTGTGTGTTTCACGGTGGTATAATAAAAAAATTTAAAAAAAATACTGAAAAAAAGACCAACAAAAGGAGCACAAACTAGACAGAAAGGAGGAAATAATAAAACTTAGAGAGGAAATCAATGAGCTGGAAACCCAAAAAAACAATCCACAGATTAATGAAACCAAGAGCTGGTTCTTTGAAAAATTAAACAAGACTGACAAACCACTGGCAAGACTTGTAAGTAAAGAGAGAACCCACATAAACTTGAGAGAACCCAAATAAACAGCATCAGAAATGAAAAAAGGGGGGACATCATAACAGAAACCACAGAAACCCAAAAGATCATCAGAGATTACTTTGAGAACCTATATGCCATGAAACATGAGAAGCTTATACTACAGGCAGAAGTGTGCCACCACCACAACTAATGGGTTTATAGATCCGGAAACACAATAACAAAAGTCAAGCACTGCAACAAGATATTTGGGCACTGAAAGTACATGTGTGTGCATCATAGAAATTCCACCATAGTAATACCTCAGCTAGAGCATGTGAGCACAATGGAGCAAGTGTGACACCCAGGTGCAATTTCTTTCTTCAATCCTTGATGGGTAAACAATCATTTCAGTAATACTTCTAATTTTTGAATAAACACAGTAAGAAAGAGAGACATTTATCTACACCAGGCATTAAATTTTAGGGTGTCCTTTCCTAGGAGAGCATGCAATATAGCCCAGACAGCACTACTCTCTCCAGCTTGATCATTCCCAATCCCCTCAGGGTCTTATAGATCCACTGCTTATCTTTAGTCAGAACAGAGCTTGTTCCATCACTTTGCTCTCAGAGCATTGTGCAGGAAACTTAGTTGTCCCATGCTGAAGTCAGGGTGATTTTTCCTCATTGTTGCTTGCCCTGGGTCCATCCAGGGTACAAGGAATTAGAATCAATTCTAAAGGCAAGTAAGGTTTTTAGTTAGAATATATGATGGATTTAATTAATTCACCAGTGCATACTTAACTGTCTTCCTCTGTGTATACACAAATCCTTTATACTACCATAAGCATATGCAAAAGGGCTTACAGGAAAGAGAGAGAACAAACCACTCATTTACAATACAAAACCCTGAACAGGCAAGTAGGACTAAAAATAAAGTAATCTAACAGTCTATAAAGGGCTTCTAGTTGCTACCAAAACAGTGATTCATACTTAGTTTTAGATTTAGAATCTTTTGGGGACCTTTTGTCTAGTTTACCTTTGCCTGCAAGTAGATTAAACAGGTAAGCAACACTTGTCAGAGGCATTTCTTGTTTGAGGTTATAATGAGATTTATACCTGAAATAATTAAACATGCAAATAATTGGTGAGTATCGCTTCTCCTTACACTACCCTGTTTGTTCTCTGCCCAATTATCAAAACATATTTTGTGCAAACCTTAACATCCATACAAATATATCAGTTTTCAGATAGAGAACAATATCTTATAAACAATTTAGCCATAATAGTAGTCATCCACTTAAAAATCCTTTTCATTTTTAAAACACAAAAAGACAATGGGGGAGCTGAGAAGATGATAATGGGATGTTTTCCTTGTACAATGCACTTTGTAGACCCCCAGTTTGAATCTTGGCACTATATATGATTCCTAAGCACCGAAAGTGAGAGAACCCCCCACAAAACAGAAAAAGAAAAGAACTCATAGAAACAAAAAGCAGATTTGTGGAATCATGGAGTTATTGGGACAAGATGGGGATCCAGGAAATGAGTGATGTTGAATCACAGGACACAAGTTTATAGTGTTAAAAACGAAAATATTCTGGATCTATGGTAAGTACCACATAGTGTGATAGTTTATAATTCCATGTTATATTTGAAAGGTATAAAAAGTAGATTTTAAAAGTTTTTTTATGACATACATCAAAAGGTAAGATACAGCCATACAGCCAGATAATAGATGTATTAAAATTGCTGCTATAATATTTCACAATCTTTACACTTACAAAGTTTTATAAAATAAGACAAAAAGTCTGGGAGATAGCTCAAAGGGCTTGTACACATGCTTGGTATGTCAAAGGTTCAGGTTCAGTCCTCAGCACTATTTCACTGCCACTGCACTGAGCACTGAACTGAGCACTGAGCACTATACACTATCAACAGTCTTTAGTGCCTGAACACCAAACAAGATTGACTAAGTTTAGTAAAATAAATAAAAAAAGTAAATAATTAACCACAGCCTACTCCTGTGACAAAAGTACACAAATAAGAAAAAAAATAAGCAAAAAAGGAAATCAAAATGCAAAGCAATTTCATTCACAATGTGACATATTAGGTATCACTTCATTGATTTTCCTTTTTTTGTACCCTAGAATGTTTTTGTGATTTCAAAATTGATTTTATTCTTCATTTTAAGAAATTATTTTTCAGAATTTAAATGTTTTTCTCCTCCATTATTATATTTGCTAGAATTTTCTGATGATCAAAATTGAATCAGTTCAGATTTACCATAAAAACCTCACAGATTAGATTATATCCATTAGATGCAACTGTATAAATATATGTCACTTGATAACTTGATCACTTGACATCCCATTATGCATCGATTTTTTGAGCGGGTGCCAGTAACATTTCAATTTGGCCTATCACGTGGCAGTGCAACCCAATGGCATCTGGTTGCTTCAGGAATACAAAGAGCCTCAAACCGTTCATTCAAGGTCTTGACTAAGAAGTCTGACCATCTTGTAGGTGGGCGCCACGTGATCTTTTGACATCCTGTGGGATCCAGTCGGGTAATGGCTCTCATCCAGCGGTCATTTCCAAATCGTGATTACTTGTCCAGCCCATCTGATTTTCGATGCCTTGGCAAATGAGACAGCGCCCCTGAGCTGTAACAGCGATGGAGATCGGAGCTCCGGATTCCTTCTTTCACTTGAGTGAGGCGTGATATTCCAAGCATAGCTCTTTCGATTCCTCTTTGGGAGACCTAGAATAGCATTCTCATCCCATGCTTTAGTAGGCCCAGGTCCTGAAGCATATGTTAGTACAGGGAAAATGGTGAAGTTGAAGAGATGTGCCCAGAGCCGGAGGTTCTTTGTCTTTTTTGCTATTTCTCGATGCTTTGGAAGGCATTCCATGCCGCCTCTCTTCCTCCTGTGCAGCTCAGGTTTTAGGTTGTTCATCAATGTTGACTTCTACCTAGGTACACACAACTGCTGCATTCAGAGATGTCAGTACATGGGGCCTCTGGAGCTATTTCATTTTCATGAATCATAGTTTTGTTGAGATCCAGCTGTAGACCTATCTTTCCACATTCTCCCTAAAAGTCAGCTGCAGCATTTGTGCCACTTGTAATGTTTCGCGTTATTAGAACAATGTCATCAGCTAAGTGAGGTGACTTAGCTGCTAACTATTTATCTTCACACCCATTTCCTTCCCTATCTAATTGTCGCATGATGTTCCCTCAAGGGTGGCACTAAAGAGTTTTGGTGAAATGGTATCCCCCTGCCGGACCCATCTTTTGACATCGATGATCACTTCTTTATAGAATGTTGAGATCCAGTGGTAAACCGAAATACAGCTCACTAAGGATCATGATGTATTGGGTTTGAATGCCCTGTTTATGTAGGGCTTTGATGACCGCTCTGGTCTCCACGAAATCAAAGGCTTTCTTTAAATCAATGAACATGAGACAGAGTGGCATCTTGAACCCCTACAAACCTAATGAGTTGGTTACCAATGTAGATATGATCAATTGTTCTGAATCCTTTTCAGAAGCCAGCTTTCTCGCATGGTTGTCCTCAATCTAATGTTCTGCCAATCCTGTTCAGGGATGACTCAGAAAGTGAACAGCTCGTAGATGATGGACAACAGGCAGATGAGAGATAATTGGCAATGATGGATGTCTCCCTTCTTGAACAGTAGAACTGTCCTGCTGGTTTTCCATTGGGAGGGCACATTGCATTCAGACATATAGCGCTTGAAGAGCCGAGCTAGTGTATTGATGAGTACTGAAGGCAGATTCTTTAGGTGTTCAGGTCTAGACTTTGTTATCTGCTCTCGTGCTGTTCCTTCTTTACTGATGAAATAGCATTCCAGATTTTTAGAAGGGAGAATCTTTAGAATGACATATCCATCCTGTGGAATTGGGTTGTGGGCAAGTGGATGTAGCTATCAAAGGAGATCTGAGTAGAAGTCAAAGTGGATAATCTTCTCCATTGCCTTTCTGAAGGTCGATAGATCCATCAAGGATATCAGATGGCATTCATCTATTTT
>JAJIBD010028020.1:0-60612 GCA_021461705.1 Cryptotis parvus
GATCACTTGATCACTTGAATCCCGTTATTCATCGATTTGCTCGAGCGGGCACCAGTAACATTTCCATTGGACCCTATCACGTGCCAATGTAGCCCAATGGCATCTGGTTGATTCAGGAATATGAAGAGCCTCAAACCATTCCTTCAGGGTCTTGATGAAGAAGTCTGACCATCTTGTAGGTGGCGGCCACGTGATCTTTTGACATCTCGTGGGATCCAATCTGTAATGGTTCTAGTCCAGCGGTTGTCTCCAAATCGCATTACATGTCCAGCCCATCTGATTTTCGATGCCTCAGCAAACGAGACAGCATCCCTGATTCTGGAATAGCGAAGGAGGTCAGAACTCCGGATTCCTTCTCTCACTTGAGTGAGGTGTGATATTCCAAGCATAGCTCTTTCAATTCTTCTCTGGGAGACCCAAAACAGCATTCTCATCCTGCTTTCGTAGGGCCCAGGACTCTGAGGCATATGTTAATGCAGGGAGAACGAGGAGTCGAAGAGATGTTCCTGGAGCTGGAGGTTCTTTGTCCTTTTAGCTATTTCTTTGATGCCTTTGAAGGCATTCCATGCTGCTCTCTTCCTCCTGCACAGCTCAGGTTTTAGGTCGTTCATCATGTTGACTTGTCAACCTAGGTACACATAACTGCTGCATTCAGAGATGTTTGTTCCATTGAGAGTGAATGGGGCCTCTGGAACTAGTTCATTTTCATGAACATAGTTTTCTTCAGATTCAGCTGTACACCTATCTTTCCACATTCTCGGTCAAAGTCAGCGAGCATTTGTGGTGCTTGGCTAATGTTTGGTGCTATTAGAACGATGTCATCAGTGAAGCAGAGGTGTGTAGTTTCCGACCATCTATCTTCACCCCCCATTCCTTCCCATTCTAATTGTCACATGATGTTCTCAAGGGTGGCACTAAAGAAAGGTATCACCCTGCTGAACCCCTCTTTTGATCTTTTGACATCAATGATCACTTCCTTGTACAATGGTGAGAGCCTGGTGGTGAATCCGTAATACAGCTCACGAAGGATCTTGATGTATTGGGTTTGAACACCCTGTTTGGCTAGGGCTTCGATGATCACTTCAGTATCCACAGAATCAAAGGCTTTCTTTAAATCAATGAATGTGAGACAGAGCAGCATCTTGTACTCCCTACAAACCTCAATGAGCTTGGTTACCATGTGGATATGGTCGATTGTGCTGAATCCTTTCCGGAAGCCAGCTTGCTCGCATGGTTGTCCTTCATCTAGTGTTGTGCTAGTCCTGTTCAGGATGACTCTAGTGAACAGCTTGTAGATGACGGACAACAGGCAGATGGGGCAATAGTTGCCAATGTCGAGAATGTCTCCCTTCTTGAACAGTAGAACTGTCCTGCTGGTTTTCCACTGGCGGGCACCTTGCATTCAGACAAGTAGTGTGTGAAGAGCAGAGCTAGTGTATTGATGAGTACTGATGGAAGATTATTCAGGTGTTTGAGTCTGACTTTTTCTGGGTCTGGTGCTGTTCTCTTCTTTACCGATGAAATGGCATGTCAGATTTCAGAAGGGAGAACGTTCGAATGACATATCCATCCTGTTCAATTTGGTATGTGGGCAAGTGTACATGGCTATCAAAGAGATCTGAGTAGAAGTCATGGATAATCTTCTCATTCTTTCCAAGAATAAATGGTCCCAGGACTGTGTGTCTTATGGTCACTACTTCAGAAAAATAAATAAGTAAAACTAGACACTGCTGCATGATCTAACTACTGACTTCTCTGTAGATATTCCAAGGAAATGAAAACAAGTGGTCTAAGTGGGGCGCATGTTGTCTGATGTTCATGATTTACAACTACCAACATAAGAAACATCAGTAGGACAGTTCATGACATTGAAACCTTATGTATCTTCAATGTTTCCATACAACTGCTAGGCAAAGGGAAATAAAGATAAATACATGGAATTATATGAAAGTAAAAAGTTTCTGCAGAGTAAGGAGTAAGCCCTGATTACCACCAGATGTAGCCCCCAAACAACCAAAAAAAATGCAATAGATGAACAGAATCCTCCTCAAAGAATACATACAGAGGACCAAAAGGTATATGGGGAAGCACTCTTCATTACTTATCAGGGAAATGCTAATCAAAACAAAAAAAGAGATATCACTTCATACTATTGAGAATGGCACACATTACCATGAACAAAAACAACCAATGTTTATGTGAATGAGAGGAAAAAGGGACCCTTATTCTATGCTGATGGAAATGTCAATTGGTTCAACCCTCTGGGAAACAATACAGACATCTCAAAAAACTAAGTTGTGACTTTCCAGGTGACTCAGCAATTCCACTTCTGAGCACCTACTGTAAGGGTCCAAAAACTCTATGCAGAAAAAGCACTTGCATTCCTATGCTGATTGTAGCACTATTCACAATAGCTAAACCTGGAAATAAACCAAGTGGCCAAGAACAGGTGACTGGAAAGTGAAACTATGATACACATACACAATGGAAAACTACTCTAAGTACTATGTAAGAAGACATAAAATCATGCACCTTTCTGCTCTGTGGAAGGATCTGAGAGTATTAGGCAGAGTAAGTTAGTTAGAAGGAGAGGGACACAGAATGACCCCTCTGGGGTCATAAAGGCAGGAAATAAAAAATTATTGTAGGGGAATAACAAATGAAAATTTGAGTATGTGTCTTCAGTAGGAAGCTTACCACAAAGATGGGGCCAGGGAAAGGTCTCTGGGACAATGGTAGAGAGGAACAGACACTGGGGTGGAGGGTGTTATATGAAACTCTATTAATAACAGTTTGTACACCATGGTCCCTAAAAGAAACTCACGCTTATATAAAGATGAAACAACCTAGACGCCTGTCAGAGGATAAGCAGGTAAAACTGGGCCTAGATATTGCTATCCTCAGTCTCGTCTGTGCTCCTGCCTCTGGATAGCAGAAATTTTCCCAGACGTCACATTTACCTTTGCAATGCCATTCCTGATGGATGAATTCATTTGTTTGCACACTGCCTCACCTCGAAGAATAGTATTATACCATGTCTGAATGCAGCCTCCAATGTGAGGTCTCCACACAAAGAAAGTGAGTTTCAGTGAAACTGGGTCCTGTCCTTTATAACTGAACGAAGTAGTACAGTTCTATCAACTGAGTCTTAGCCCTTACACTGTGAAACTCCTGATATCTTTATGTTCACCAAATTCATAACAAATGATCAAGTCTATGGTAGCCTTTGAATTCCCATAAACAAGCCGACATAACATACCCTTCCCAGGAAGGGTGAATTTATAGTCCATTACAAACATTTTTTTGCATTTAGCTAATGTTTTTACTAAATTATAATTTATTAGAGAATATTAATATTAGATCAAATGAAATGCTATTTAATTTTATAACTTACAGGATACAGAGAACCATAAAATTACATTGTTGGCAAATATCATAAGTCAAGGTGTTTTCTCAAAGTGAGGGCGAACAAAAGATGCTCTAGAATTGTATTTACCTCACCTTTTACTTTTCTGAAATCAGAAAACAATTTAAGAGATGAAAGCAAAGAATTTGGAAGGGAAAGATGTTTCACATGCAGTCCTTTCATGATGTGATTTCTTTTGCCTTTTGAAATTCCTGAGATACTGTCTCAGTTATATTTTTAGAACAAAACCTGTCTTTTCCAACCTCCAAATGAGAGGAACTATACCGCACTAAGCTGCGGTTAGCCATTCTCCCATTCACCTACAGTTTTTGCATCAGTATTAAACTGGCATTGTGAAAATTGGCAATATCACTAGACTTCCTCACCCATGCCACGTAGCTAGGCCTTTATTCTGTCTTTTAGATGTAACTGCCTCTTCTATCTAAAATGAGCTCTAGAAATCATGTTTATATCTATGTTCATACTCACCATGGCTATCCAGAATTTTGCTTCCTGGCTATCCTATGGAGGTAGTTGTCCAAAGCTTTTGGCCTGGCACCTGATACAGACATCTACTTTACTGCCACCTTTAAATTTCATGTAGTTTACTAATCTTCAAAATATAATTCTCTGACATTACTTACTTACATAGGCAATTATAAGAGTAATACTGTTTAGCAAAGACCCAGCAAGAAGGGTTCTTAGTAGATGTTTTTCCTGAAACCATTTCTTCCTCTATAATGAGTTTTTTTAATGGAGACCCATTTCTCATTACAATTTTGTCAAAACCACCAGCAATTCAAGAACACAGGAAAAAAAAAAAGAAAGAAACCGAATCTTCAATTGATAACAGGGCAAAAAGGTAAGTCATGTTCAAGAATATTTTAAAAGCTAAACATTTTATTAAAGATTATGATTTGGCCTTGCTCTCAGTTATCAACCTATGTATATCATTAGCTAATATCACCACCATAAAATATCAGTTCACATATAACTTGCTTTATGTTGTTGTGATATAAACATACATTACAGAAACAGACTAGAGAAATAGGACTTTCAATGAATACATATTTATAAGTTCTTTTCAGAACATTCTGTGTGTACTCTAGGTGCAGTAAAATGTGGTCCTACCAGTTTCAGCTTTCAAGATAAATGATAAAAATAATGAGAGTAGGTACTTGTATTTGAAAAAAGAGACATGAATAAGTACCTAAATAAAGGAATGGCAGCTGTGGCTATAAATCCCTTTGCTTTGTCAGCTTGAGTAGGATAATAGAAGATATGATTCATGTTATTTTGATACTGCTATTTGTATTCAGTGAACTCACAGTCTGATTCCATAAAAATTGCAGTAAGATGTCAATTTACATTGTCCTCAAAAGTATAGATTTTATCATTTTCTATGGGTACAGCTCTCAAAATATTACTACACTTGATATCATTACAGAGAGAAAAATATAATAAAATCTCAATGAAATGTATGCTGACAAAAGTCAAAGAAAGCTGAAACTAAAACCCATTAATCATTTTTAATTGAGCAACACTTAGAGGAAAAAATGGTAAATTGAATTAAATACACGTGGGGCAAAAAGGTGGGAGGCGGAGCAATTTTATATTGCTTGGCTTTCTAAACATGGAGAAAACAGCCTAGAGATACCAAAACTAAAACATGTGAAGCCTGAGAGATGGAACTGGGGCTCAACCCTGTGCCTTGTACATGGAAGATCCTGATTAAGGCACTGTATGGTCCCCAGAGCACCACCAGGTATAGCCCCTGAGCACTCCAGGGGAGGCCCAGCTAAGTCTCAGCATGGTGGATCAGAGCAGCGAAAGTCTCAGCTCACAGTGAACTGGAAACTGCGCAGCTGAGCAAAGGGTCCCCAGGAGGTGCTCTCGGGGTCTCCTGAAGGCCCAACCCTACCCCAATAAACCAAAACATGTGGCCCATACTTGCAATTCTACCTTGGGGTATTCTGTTAACTCTCATCCTGTTCTATGTTCTCAAATCTCCCTCAATGACCACAGATGTGAGAGGCATCTTCATTTGACCTCCATTTCTCTGGCCTTATTGTTACTTTATTGAACTAAATGTGCTGCAGCTGTCAAAGCTCCATTGATTTGCTTCCTTTGGGTAGCAAGAGCTGGAAATACACAGATGCAGAGACACGGCTTCTCCCCACAGGGGCTCGGCCTGCCGATGATGGAGCCGTCATCTGAGACTCCTGGGATGTGCCTCACCAAGGACAACTTTGTGACAAGAATCTTAGTAACCAAAGAATCCATACTGCTCTCTGTTATAAACCCACCTCTGTTCCTATTTCTAGGCTTTCTTTTTTTTAATTTTATTTTCCTTTCTTTTGTTGCTGTTGAATCTTCTGTGATGTGTGGGTATTGCACACTTCACATTATAAGGCGACAGTGTCTGAGCTGGTGGCAACAGGGTCCTATGAATTGGAACTGAAGAGGCTGTACAAGAGCATGTGGACAGCAGAGGATCAAACCTGAGGCCTCACGAGTCTGATGTTTACCAAGTGGGTTCATCACTCGTGGCCCCTCCTGTGCCCCTCGTTTTTTTTGTAATACTTTCTACTTTTATCCTCCATCCTCTTCTTTCTCCTGCCCATTCCCCAAGGTGTGCAGACCGCTTCTGGATGTATTTCACCACTGCGTTTCCTATAGATCCAAGCTATTGTTTCCTGTTATGAGCATTACTCAGTTCTTAAATTCTATTCATAGTCTGTACTTAAGATATTTAATATTTAATGAAGATATCTGTTTATTTTCTCATCAAATATTTTCTCTGTATTCTCCTTTAAAAATATGCCAAACAATCACCTGAACTACTTCCATCAACAGAATTTTCACAACTGCTAACTCTTTTTTTCACATTTCACAGAAGAAAAAAAAAGGTGTGAATAAATTTCTCCAAAAAAAATGCATAGATGTGGAAAATAAAGATCACGTTACACAGAAAAAAATAACACTAAAAGCTAACAAACATACAGGCTCCTCCTACTCTGTACTAGAAGTTCACTTAAAAGTAAATTCTAGAGGCCAGCGAGATAGTATGGCAGGTAGGACACTTGCTCTGTAGACAGCTGACCTGGGTTTGATCTTTAGCACCGTGTACTATCCCCTAATCCTTCCAGCAGTGATCCTCTGAGTGCAGAGACAACAGTCAGCACTGAGCATTCTGAGTATGGCCCTAAAATGAGACAAAAATGACTGTCTTAACATCTTATCTCTCAAACTCAGAAAGTTTTACAGGAAAAATAGTTTGCATTTATCAGAAATATAATCAATGCTAATTTCTAGAAACTTAGACTTCATCTTTTCCTCATGTACTAAAAATATGTATTCCCCCTTATATGCTAGCTGATTTGTTGAAAATAAAACTGTTTTGTGATTGTGAAGCTCTTTATAAATTTGAGAGAAAACTGGCATTTTTCTGTAGTAGTATTTCATATAACTGAAATTGTGGTAAGAATATTCAAATTACAATGGAACATAATTTTTTACCTTCTTATTCTAACTGAAAATATGGATTACGTTTTTGCTATGGTAGTTTAATCTATATATATGCAAATATTCCATATAACTGATACTCTACACGTGTAATCTTATGCACTTTAAAAAAATCCTTGATTTAAGCAACCAGAGTGCCCGAAAATCGATGACTGGATAAAGAAGCTTTGGTACATCTACACAATGGAATACTATGCAGCTGTTAGGAAAAATGAAGTTATAAAATTTGCCTATAAATGGATGGACATGGAGAAGATTATGTTGAGCGAAATTAGCCAGAAGGAGAGAGACAGATACAGAATGACTGCATTTATTTGCATAACATAAATATATATGTATATATTATGATACCAATATCCAAGGTCAAGTGAAACATATATCAGGAGGTCTTGTCAAAGGTGGAAATTATCACAAACGTGTGGGAGTCAGAGGCTAGGTAAGACAGAAAATGGAACAGTGTGCTAACAATTGTCGAGGGTACTAATTCCAACCTAGAACTGAGCATTAAATAGAGGCAAAAAGATACACATGACAACCCTTTAATGCATGTTCTGTAATCCATAGTCTGGAGGGAAGGAAAAGAGAAAGAGAGAGAAATGGAAAGAAATAAAGAACCTGCCATGGAGAAGGGCTGGGGGGGGGGGAGGGAACGGGGACGTTGGTGGTGGGAGATGGGCACTGGTGGCGGGATGGGTGCTGGAACACTGTATGACCAAAACCCAAATATGAACTTTTTTAATTGTATATATTTGTAATTGTAAAAATAAAAAATTTTTTAAAAATCCTTGATTTAGATATTTCTAGCTTGTTACTTATATTTATTACTCACGTCTGGCCATGCTCAGGGGCTACTCCTGGCTATGTATTCAAGGACCACTCCTGACAATGTTCAACAGCCCATATGCAAAGCTGGAGATTGAACTGGGGCCAGCTTCATGTACCTTAAATCCTGTCTGATCCAGTTATAAAATGTTTAAAAATAATCCCATGGATATTTGGATTAGTACAATAGATCTATATTTAATGTTCAATTACTGATGACCTAAGTCACATTTTTACTCTCCAATGCAATGAATGCAATGTAATTTCACTCTTACATGGGCTGTTACAATTAAAACCTACTAAATCCTGTATAAATGAAGACCTTATTAATCCCTAAGTGCATTCCAACTGGCTAAACTACAAAAACTTGATGTGATTCATCAGACGCCCAGTATGGAATGACCACTCAATGCTCAGCCTAATCAGATTTCCTTTCTGATCCCCAGCTTTCCAAAACAAAAAGGGGGAAGGGCATGGGAAAATTTCCACAGGCACCCCAGGGAAGTGACAGAAAACATTTCAACACACAGATATTGTGCAAATGTCAATCATATGGTTTTAACCTCTTTGCAAAGACAGCCTACTTCAATCTAATGCTTAGAAGGAAGAAAGCCCGATTATTTCAGAGTGGGTAAAATGAGATTTCGGTAGGCTTGATATATATGATGTATAAAAACCTTACTCTTCATCATAATACATCATTGAGTTTTAGAAAGGGTTACTTTTTGAGTACTAATTTTAAGTAATACACTTCAACTGACTTGCTCTTTTTACAGTATTCTAATTCCTACTCTAGCATTTTCTTCTATCCATTTCCATGGTACTTTACCCTTTTTCCTCTGTAACTTCCTGCTCTCTCCTGCTCCCATAATGATTTATTGCTATCTATCTATCTATCTATCTATCTATCTATCTATCTATCTATCTATCTATCTATCTATCTATCTATCTATCTATCTATCTATCTATCTATCTATCTATCTATCTATCTATCCATCCATCCATCCATCCATCCATCCATCCATCCATCCATCCATCTATCTATCTATCTATCTATCTGTCTATCTATCTATATCTACTGGCTCTCCCTGTGCCCAGCTGCTCACGAGGTGCCCAGGAGGGATGACGGGTTCTAGCCCTGGCCAGTCACCCCAGCAGAGCCTTGCAACAAGTCAGACGACCCCCACTCCAATTGGGCCTCCATTTTCCACATCTGGACTTCTCTCTCATCAGAACTCCACCCAGAAGACCAGCCTATCAGCGCCCGGCTCACGTGGCCGCTTGGCGCGCATGGTTCATCAATAAATGCTGGACTTAGAGATGACTACAAGTGTATGCTACCTGCATGGCAGAGCCTGGCAACCTACCCGTTTTGTATTTGATATGCCAAATACCAGTAACAATTATAGACCTCATTCCAGAATGGATTGAGGCTCTTTATGTTCCTGGAGCAAGCAGATGCCCTTGGGCTCTACTAGCATGAGACAGGACATATGGAGATGTTACTGGGGCCCACTCGAGCAAATCGATGATGAACGGGAAGAGAGTGAGAGAGAGAAACACCACATGCTGGTGTTTCTTCTGATACCATTTCTTTTGCCATTCTGGTTTTTTTTCCCCAAAAGTGTATTTAAATGACCAAGAGGACAGAACCCAACTCTAGAAATGTAGGGATCAAGTTTCACCTATTCACATCTACCTATAATGTGGAAAACTAATTAACTTTCATGTGCACATTTTTTCTATATATAAAATAGGAAGGAGGAAAGGGAACTTCTTTCATAGAATTATGTTCATTCTATGACCTGACGTGTGTAACAAAGTGGTAACAGTGAACAGTATACAGTAATTGTCTCATGCCTATTATAAGAACTCTGAGTACTATGTGCTTGAGTCTTTACTACCACATCTTGGCAGCAGATATTCCTTCCCCCATTACAACAGAGCTGACTGAGTCCTAGAGACAAATGCTCAATTCCACTCATCTAAGTACTTAAAATTCAACTTGTTGACAAAGGTGCCATCTTTCATCCCAAATCTGTTCTCTCCCTGTTTTTTTTACATTACATAATCATATCAGTGTTGACTCAGAAACCCAAGCTCTAAAATGACACAAACCTATTTGCAGTTTATACCAATTTTCTCACGAAAGCAGGATGAGAATGCTATTCGGGTCTCCCAGAGAGGCATCGAAAGATCTATGCTTGGAATATCACGCCTCACTCAAGTGAGTGAAGGAATCGGAGTTCTGACCTCCGTCGCTATTCCAGAATCAGGGACGCTGTCTCGTTTGCCAAGGCATCGAAAATCAGATGGGCTGGACATGTAATGCGATTTGGAGACAACCGCTGGACTAGAGCCGTTACCGACTGGATCCCATGGGATGTCAAAGATCACGTGGCCGCCCACCTACAAGATGGTCAGATTTCCTTGTCAAGACCCTGAAGGAATGGTTTGAGGCTCTTCATATTCCTGAATTAACCAGATGCCATTGGGCTACATTGGCACGTGACAGGGTCCAATGGAAATATTACTGGTGCCCGCTCGAGCAAATCGATGAATAATGGGATTGAAGTGATCAAGTGATCAAGTGATCAATTTTCTCTTTAAATCCATCATTTCCTTACACTCCACTTGTCATCGTCGTTTTAGATTCAGTTTCTGCTCTGGCATTCTAATTCTCTACTCTGGCACTATGACTCATGCCCACCAAATACACTTGAGGGATCATTCTAAAATTAAAATTGACCATTCCTTCTAGCAATGTAGACAGTGCATATCCACCCCACAGTCTTCCCTTCACTTCCAAACCTCTCTAAAGCAAACATCCAAATTGCTCAGAACTTAGACAATAGAACGTCATCTACGTTCTGTATGAGAGATAATAGAGCATAATACAAAACAGGAACAAAGAAAAAGAGAAGAAATCAAACATCAGGGACTGAATCTGTTCTAAATTGTCTTTCCTAAAAAGAAAAGAATTAGAAAAATTAGAACATGAGAAAGAAATATAGAGTTAATAGATATTAAAATGGGAGGAATAGAATAAAAGCAATTTTTCTGGTCTTAGCTGAGAAAACTAAACGAATCACTTACATTTCTTTTCATTCATAGCATTTCATTGATTTCAGTAGAACAGCAGAAATACCAAGCTACATTCCTAATGCAATTTTTTTCTCACTTGCATATCCTTTTTCCACTGTATGGACTAATTCCTCCTCTGCCCTGTCCCTTTCTTCTCCTGGCCAGCTATCATCTTCTTTGCTGAGATATTCTTCAGCATTGTTTTTCAAACACCACCTGTAAACAAGAGTTCATGTTTCTTCTAACCACAAAAGTTTCATAATTCTTCAATACCACATTTTCACAATCAACCTACTTAGTTTTACAGATCTTACTGGAATGAGAAATGACTGAGGTAGGAGCTTTTATTATTTTTTCTGTACCTACCACAAGTATTTTGAAAATAAAAAGTTTCAAAGAAGCTGAGTTAAAATGATGAATTCTGACCCCATAATGAGATTAATGAGTTGGTTGATATATAGTATAGATCTCAACCCATTGTCCATTCGCCTATGAAGAATATGCTTTTTATAAAGAATAAGTAGATGACACATCATATTTAAATTGTAATCAGCTAGCAGGAAATTAGAGGAGCATTTCAAAGCTATTTGTGAAATTGAACTTTGTCTCATTATGCTTTATGAAAACTGAACTCAGAGGCTTTTACAAAATATCCTGGCCATAACAACCAATCTAAGCTTTCCTAAAGTTCCTTTCTTTCATCTGCAGAACAGGCTAATTGTATTAATCCTCATCAATTTAAATTCTAATTTCTCAGACAATAAGTCATTACTGATTAATTTAGACTACCAAAGTAATAAATAGACTCCAGAGAATATAATGGAATAAATGTAATCTAAGAAGAGCACATAATAAGCTAAGATATACCAAGTTCAGATAAAATAGAAAACTGTGAGGACAAGTTTTAAGTTCTTTATTTTCTTTTACAATTCTTTTTGTTTGGGGCCACACCCAGCTGTGCACAGAATCACATCTGGTGGAACTCTGCTGATTGAATGAGGTAGACGGAATTGAACTTGATCCCCTGAATGCAATCTAGGAGCTCTTCCTTTGTACTGCTGCTCCTCAATTTTTTAATTTATTTATTTTATTATACCACCATGAGATGTACAGTTACAAAGATGTTCATGATTGGGTTTCATTTATGCAGTGTTCCAGCACCCATCCCTCTACCAGTGCATATTTCCCATCACCAATGTCCCCAAATCCCCCCACCCCAGCCTGCCTCTATGGCAGGCACTTTAACTCTTCTCTCCCACTCTCTCTCTCACACACATACCCCCCTAAATTTTATGCACGTATTTATGTATGTATGTATGTATGTATACATACATTTAGGGGTTATCATGTATATCCTTTTGCTTATGCTCAATGCTCAGTTCTAGAGTGGTATTATCATTCCCAACAATTATTAGCACCCTGTTCCCTTATCTGTCTTACCTAACCTCTGAATCCTACATACTTGTGGTAGATTACAACCACTAACAAGTTCTCCTGATCAATTTTTTTCAGCATGACCTTGAATATTAGTATCATACTACTTTTTTATATCCCACAAATGAATGCAGTAATTCTATATCTGTCCTTTTCTCTTTTCCCTCTCTGAGAATGATTTTGTGCAGCATGATACTCTCCCTGTCCATCCATTTATAGGCATTTTCCATAACTTTGTTTTCCCTGACAGCTGTATAGTATTCCATTGTGTAGAAGTACCATAGTTTCTTTATCCAGTCATCTGTTCTCAGGCACCCAGGTTGTTTCCAGAGTCTGGCTTATTGTGAATAGTGTTTCAACGAACATAGAAGTGCAGATGGTGTTTCTGCTGTGTTTTGGGGATCTCAAGGTATATTCCCAGGAGTTGTATTACTGGGTTAAATGGGAGCTCAATTTCTAGTTTTGGAGGAATGTCCATATGATTTTCCAAAAAAACTGTAGACATTCCCACCAGCAATAGATGAGAGTCCCTTTCTCCTGGCATCCATGCCTGCACCGGTTGTCCTTGCTCTTTTGGATATGTGCAAGTCTCTGTGATGTGAGGTGAACTATCATTGTTGTTTTGATTTGCATCTCTATGATAATTAGTGATGATGAGCATTTTTTTTCATGTGCCTTTTGGCCATTCAAATTTCTTCTTGAGGATGTTTCTTATGGGTTGACTATTTCCTTCTTGTAAAGTTTTACCTGAGCCTCATAAATTTTGGATATTAGCCCCTTATCAGATGCTCCTCAATTCTTAAGGGTCCAAGGAAGCTTGAAAAACAAAAACACTTAGCTTATATTTGGATAACAACAAATGCTATTGAACAGAATACAATGTTTTTAATATTTCACAAATCCATAAATGGACTTGAGATATGAACTTGAATTGCTACTGCACTTCAGGAGTGACTCAGAGATGGGCTGGGAACTGTGAACTGGAGTCTAAATGACTGACAAGCATCAGCTCATGTTCCTGGACAATGAAAAAACCTCCAAGGAATCTTCTTTTCAGATAAATCTCCACATTCAACAGACAAAAATGCTAAACCACATCTCATGACAAAGACTGAGATGACTATTTCCTCCCTCTAACAGCATCATTCATTATTTAGATGATTTCTTAATATTTTATCATTGTATCTGTATCTGAACTTCTGTCCTTGACAACAGATATTACATATAATATTTTAAATGATTTATTCTTGCCATTTGAAGTTGCAGACAAGCCACTTTGGAAAACTTTATTCCAATCAGGGAACTTTTATTTATGGAAAAATGTACTTTCAATAGGGACAATGACTAAGCCCTTTAATTATTACTGGATTTATAGTCTTTAGGTCTGATACAAAATCATTAAAAATTACAATTTATGTCCTCCAAGTGAGCATCAACCCTAAATATGTGTCTGTGTGTACCTCTCTACTAGGCACATATACAAAATTCAGTAGCTAAAAATAACACAAATTTAATTCTCTTCAATTCTAGAGGTCAAAGTCTAGAAGAATTCTTACTGGCCAAAATAAAAGAGCTGCACTCTTCCTCAGGGCTACAGATTCTCATTCCATTTCTGCCCTTTTCTGTTTCTAGAGGCAAATGGAATTCCTTGGCTCCTGTATGTTCTGTATTTACTTTTCTATGTCGTCTGCCAGCTGACCATGAGGTGCCCAGGAGGGAAAGGAGGTTCTAGCCCTGGCCTGCCGCTCCAACAGAGCCTCGCAAGAAGCCAAAGGAACCCCCCACACCACGCGGGCCACCATTTTCCACATCTGTACTCCCCACTCATCCGAGCTCCACCCAGCAGAAGAGTTGATCACAAGCCCGGCTCATCAGAGACCCACCCTGCAGCAGTCATTTTCAAGCCCAACCTAAGTTTGTTGACCCAGAGTCTCACATACAGGGGGCAGAGCTGCTACCAGTTCTCCATGTGCCCAGCTGATCACAAGGTGTCTGGGAGGGAAGGCAGGTTCTAGCCCTGGCCCACCACCCTAGCAGATCTTTGCTAGGGTGGAAACGCCTAGTCAGAGGAACCCCCACATCATGAGGGCTGCCATTTTCCACATCCAGACTCTCCAGCTCATCAGAGCTCCTCCCAGCAGAAAAGCTGATCACAAGCTAGGCTCGGCCGTATGGTTCATCAATAAATGCTCGAGATTAGAGGTGGCTACAAGAGTATCCCACCCGCACGGCAGAGCCTGGCATGCTAACCATGTCATATTTGATATGCCAAATATCAGTAACAATTATAGACCTCATTCCCATGACCTGATGGAATGGTTTGAGGCTCTTTATGTTCCTGGAGTGGGCAGATGCCCTTGGGCTGCACTAGCATGTGACAGGACATATGGAGATGTTACTGGTGCCCACTCAAACAAATCAATGATCAGCAGGAAGACAAGTGATGCAAGTGATGTCTTCTGCTCCTGTTGCCATGGTTTGTTATCTCCCCCTCTCCCTCTTTCCTCCCTCTTACAAGGAGGCTAATGATTACACTGAACTCACCACATTTACCCCTGTAATCAGATTGGCCCATATTGCATCCTTAATCCTACATGCAAAATCTCTTTCTCCATGCAAAATAATATAATTAGAAGTTCTAAAGATTAGGACATAGGCATCTTTGGAGAGGAAAAGATACCATTTAACCTATAGCAAGTTTATTATGAAAAATCTCTCTGAGATAAATGGAAGAAAACACTCCCAGCAGAATAAATAAATAACTGCTGAGTTTCTATGTCACTCCACCTCCTGCTTTTCCACATTTATGTATTTACTTACTTCATTTATAGCTCCTTTTATTAAACATTGATGAGATGCAAGGGCATCACCAAAAAGGAAAAAGATAAAAACACACCTCACAAAAAGGTAGAAAATGGTAGAAAATATAAAAAGACTATAATATTTTACCCCTTGTGCAATATGTAGGGGGATAGACACTCTGGTTTTCCTAGAAATATTCATGCTAATATGGACTCCAGTGGTCCAGTTAAAGCAGACACCTTTGAGTCTCAAAGGGTCCTGGTGGGATGACAACTGATATGCTCACATGGCCAGTGACACTCACCCTTTAATCCGAGCAGGGAAAGGGGTAAGTGGCTACTGTTTCCCAGAGAAGGCGCTGACTCAGAGAAGAGAGGGCACAAAAGAAAGCTGGACAAATCATCGTGGAGGGTGCCACTGGCTGCAAAGAGAAAGTCTCAGACAAAGATTATTTTGAAAAATCCAAAGACCATAAACACCGGGCAATATTTTTAAATAACCAGATGTAAGTCAGATGTAGGACCCAGGAAAAAAAGATTTTTTAAAAGACTCTAAGACAAAACATAGCACAAATTCATAGTATAAAAGTTACTATTTTGACAGTGATTTTAGCTTGCAAAGGTTTGAGAAACAAATATCTACTTAGTCATAAAAGTAAATTTCTGTACGTTTTCACTGAACACATAATTTTATGCAATTTCATTCCTATTAAACCTTCCAAGAGTCTTTATTTGGTGAAACACATTTGACTAAATCAGTCTGATATATGTTATTTTTTCTTAAATTAGTTAATATAGAATTGTGACCTACCCCCCAAAAATGGCCATTTTAGTAGCTATTTTTAACTCAAATAAAAATATCTGGATATAGTTTATAATTATGCATTAAAGAAATTCCTAGATTGAGATTATATAGGATTGCTATATGGAACAGGATAGTCCATTACATGTTCCTTACATCAGGAATTTTTTATAAGCAAAAGCTTTACTGTTGTAGCTCTATAGGGAACTTCTCAGTATTTCCGAAAGTCAAATATGAGTCAATTGATACCATTCCTTAGAATACTATTTTAAAAATGGATCACACATTTACAGAAATAATACACTAAAACTATTTTATACTCATGTGTTTGGGATGGGTGCTGGTATACTGTATTACCAAGAACCAATTATGAACACCTTTGTAATTGTATGTTTCACGGTGGTATAATAAAAAAATTTTTTAATTTATTAGAAAAAAAACTCCTCCAAAAGTATCCCCCCAAAATCTCTTCTTGGAGGCAAACTTCACAGGTAGCTTCTTCATAAACAAGAAGTTTAAAAGAACAAGTAGCTGAACTTTAATGTTATCTTCTCTGCTAGAAATGAATAAATCTCTCTTTCACAAAACTGTTAAATGATTTCCTGAAGAGGGATGGCAGCATCATGATTATCCTCTAAAAATTAACCCTTATATCATTAAAAATAATGATGTTGTGATCAGTTGAAATTTCTTTGGCTATATTTGAATTAAATAATTTGATTTAAATGTAAAGATTTGGAAATTCTCAAAATATTTTACAATAGTCACAGAGCATGGAGTACTGCACTATGTGGATAGAACTGGAAGTTAACTGAGTATGTCGGTCAGAAGAAGACATATATAGAATCATCTCTCTCACCTAGGGGCTATAGCGTAGTCTAGCAGGGGAATTACTAAAGGTCAGAAGCAACAGAATCTAATAATTTGTCTACAGAATTGAATTTACCATAGCAGTGAGATATGGGGGGGAGCGGGTGAAGGCGGAGTGTTGAGTCAGAGGATGAGGAGTGAGGTGAGACAACAGCACTCTGATGGGGGGGAGGTTGTACTGGAATGTTGTATTCATAAAACCCTATCATCAGCAGTACTGTAAAATCGTAAATGGTGATTTAAATTAAGGATGGGGTGCTGTTTCCTGCTTGTGAGGCAGTTTTCATGTAGCCCTGGCATGTGTAGGAGAGAGTTGCTCAGGGATTTGAGCTAGCCGGGACTTACTCATTATATAAGCATTACAATCACATGGCATACATTATTTTGATCCACAATAAACTTCACACACAAAAAATCCTGCATAGAACCTACAGGGTAAGAAGTGGTAGCATCTGGTTTGTATAATTACAGATTAGTGTACACACAGTAACAAAAAAGCACCTAATCATCAGAATATATTCTAAGAAATGAATCATTAAGTAACACATCACATTATCATCATTATTTTCATGAGGCACATACTTAATAAAATTGTTTATATTATTCATCTCTTGAATTAGCAACTTTCATATCTCTAGAAATCATGCACTTTTCACTTAAACAGATGATTAAGAAGCAGTTTTCAAGTTAATAAATTTGGTAAAAGAGGACAGCAGTGGAATTCAGACTGCATTGCCAACACTTGTCCAAATTGTCTTCAAAAAGAAAACATACACCTGAGGCATTAACTAAGGAATTATTTTAGAATGATGTGAAACAAATTAATGACACTCAATGTGAAGTAAACCAATAAATGTTTTATCATTTTGTTACACTAACAAGGTATTCTAAGTTAATCAAGCTTTTATTTAATGGACTTTACGGGTTTTATTGATCCCACTTGATATTATTTCTTCATATTATAAATAAGATGAAGTAGTGAAATTTATGGAGTAATTCAGTGGCTAGGACAAAAGACCACAAATGATCAGAAAAAGCACAAAGATTCAGCATCTGTTCCATCTACCTGATTCTATGGGTTTATGTTAGACAAATTAGCAAACAGATTATTAAAAAGGCTGAGGCATAAAAAACAATTTAGGATAATTGAGTTTTAAGTTTATGATTTAAGAATGTACAGTAATTGTTATTTACTGACCCCCTAGTAAGTGAGTCCCACAAGGTAAGTAACGTGTCAGTAGAGCTGGAAAGCATCAAAAGTTGAAGATATTCCAAATGAAGAACCATTTTATAATTTAAGAATTATGGCTCAGTCTGGGTCACATGTAGGCTTCTCACAAAGGGCAGTCTCCAGCTCTGATACAGAATTATTAGAAATCTTTTTTTACTTTTTGCTTTGTGGCAATTTCTTTTCCATATAGGATGCTGGGGAATGAACCCAGGTTGACCGCTTGCATAGCAAGCACTCTATTCACTATACTATCGCTCCAGCCCTGAAATCCTTTCTATTTCTTTTCAGAGAACATAAGAGAAAATTGGCCTCAGACTTTAACATCTAAAAAAATTTCAACCTGATAGTTTAAAGGGAGGAAATGACCAGTTCACTGTGGAAATTAGAAGGTAAGAAAGGGCATTATTGTTTTAACACTGAAAAGAATTGGGTACCCTCTTAATGACAAAGCAATCTCTAAAAGTGAGCCAACAAGACAATTAAAGTCAATTATAGGTTTCATTACATGTAATGAATCTTGAAGAAGTCTGGGGTGCATGTAATGATATGCAAACGTTTCTATTTCTATCGTTGTCTTTGACTGAGAAAGGAAATTAAATATTATCAAAATGATCAGATGTCTTAGAAATGAACATTCACAAGAACCTTATTCAATAACTGACATTTAAGTGGTTTTTAGGGAAGTTTTCTGAGGTGAATATGTTTCCTACTTTTCTTGCAGGGAATAGAGGTAAAATGCAGGAAGAAGCATAATATTTGGGATAATAAGGGAAGTATCCTGAATTTCTTTACTGGAGCCTCAATCATAATTCACGAAAATTATGTCAATTTACTAAAGTATTTTAAGAAATAGGAAAAAACATGTCTTTATGACACTGAAGATCTGTGATTCGGGGACCACAAGCAGCCTGACTTTGACAGAGATCACAATCCAGGTCCCACATGAACACTTATTACCAGGATTTTCTGTTGACCAGATCCAAGTCAGCCTTAACAATTCTCTCTTCCCAGAATTCAGAAGTGATTTTTTAAAAATCCATAATACCTTCCAATTTTTCCCTTGAAAAAACCTGTAAGAAATAATTCCCTCCTTTAGTTCCTAACTCTACCCCAAAGTTGAGTTATTTTTAATATAAAATGGGCGGAAAAGAGATTTACCTGTCATCGGGCTTGATAATGACATATTTATATGTGCAACATCCAATAAATGATTCAGTCTTGTGTATAGAAACTGGTCTTTTAAATTTCAAGTTCCTAGTTTATCCAGATTGAACCACAGCCACCGATTTCTAAAGGGAAATCTCTGGAAGTAACAGTGGCTACTCTTGCTGATGAGTTGAGCAGGTGATGAAAAGTGGCCCCAAGTAATTTCTAATCTCGGGTCAACACAGACCCGAGAAGGCTGGGACTGGCTTAAACTGTTCTTGCATGAGGAAATGTGAGAAAAAGAAAATAATAGCTGATACATGAACACTTGCGATTTCCGTTTAAATGTTAATTCATTCAATCCTCAGAGCACCACTACAAGTAGAGACCATTAAAAATGTTTATTTGGGGGGCAGGGAGAAAAAGGAGGAAAAGAGGTTAATTAACTGGAATAAGGTTAAATGATGAGTAAGTAGAATTGGGATTTAAATAGAGGGAGACAAACTGCAGATCCATGTTCCATCCCACTGCACTTTATTGCCTTTTAACAATTGAAACGGAATAGATCCAGGTCTCTGGAAAGAGGGACTCGATCTAAGCATATCCTAAGCATTGCAGTTATCATGTCTTCTTATACATCTTCAAAGCGCTGTAGAACCCCAGATTTAATATCATCCCCAAAATTTAACAGGGGTGGGAAGAAGGCGAAATGCTCTGCAGGCGTCTAGAGCAAGTTTAGAATTCTGTCCCTGAATTAGTAAATTGATAATGACTAGCATATTCATATACTATAATACAAGTCTGTTGTAAAAGAATCTGATACACTCAAAACACAATTCACAAGTATCACAGCAAATAAAATAGATCAAACCACAAAAGGCTACATGGTGTATGGTTCTATTTATATGACACAACTAGGAAAAAAACAAAAAGCATTGGGGCAGAAGTTAGAACAAAAGCCAGGGGCTGGAGGTAAAATGAAGGAAACCCAAGACCAATAGTCACAAGGGAAATTTGAGCATGAAGAAAATATTATAGTATTGATTAACATGACTGGCTATGATTTGAACTAGAAATATAAAGGGTAAACTATTAAAACAAATTTAACTTATAAAATAATGCACATATGTGTATCACAATAAATCTATGTTCCATAATATTGCTTGAATACACTAGGATCTAATGGTTATTTCCATCTGAATTTACATTACTGTCCATAAGAAGGATGCGATATGAAGATGCATTTGTGAAATTCAGCAGTTTTTCTCCTCTTCTTTTGTCTAGCTAAAGGAACCCAAGAATTTGGGGGTATAATAATTGAACAAAATAAGCAACAGGTATATCTAAGAATAAAAATCCTGGCCAAATCTTTAAGAAAGAAATTGTACTCCCCAGAAGTAGGTTTTTAAACTCAACTACAAAAGATAAAGGCAGTGTAGAACTGGGCAGTGAAAATAGGGCAAAAGGATATACATGATAACCTCTAACTGTATGTATTACAAGCCACAGTGTTTAAAAAAGAAGGAGAGAGAGAGAAAAAAAAGAGAGAAGTGAAAATTGCCAGCCATAGATGCAGGCTGGGATGGGGTGGGGGATCATGGGACAATGTGGAAGGAAAAGGGGCAGAGGTGGAGGGATGGGTACTGGAACAGTGTATGACTGAAACCCAAATATGAGCACTCTTGTAACTGTATATCTCACAATGGTACAATAAAAAATTAAAAAATAAGATGAAGCTAAAGACAAGCACATTTAAAGATAAAAAATTGCAAGTTCTGGGACTAAATACGTTGTACAGGGCTTAAGGGAGCTTGCCTGGCACCAGCCAAATCTGGCTGGGTCCCCCAAAACTGCTTATGTTCTTCTGAGCACTATCTAGGAGTGATCCCTTAGCAGAAAACCATGAGCAAGCCCTGAAGAACTAGGTGTGGTTCAACCCCTACCCCTCAAACCGTTACATCAAATAGGTCATTTAATCTAGACATGCATTAATCACGTATATTTTACTAGCTATGTGTTCTCATAAACAGAAATCACTCAGAAATCTAGGATCTTGAGGAAATGATATCCATATTTTCCAATGATGACATGTCATCATAGTGCAAAGAGCACAGAGAAACTTCATGAGTTTTTTTATTTTAAACCATGTAAGGTCAAATTTCCTTGGGCTAATTAAAACTCAACTCAAATGCAGAATGCCAATTCAAGAAAACAGAAATTCTATTGATAAAACACTTCAAAAAGAATTTCACAGGTCAATTGCTTCCTAAACATCCAATATCTTCTCTTAAACTTTTAGTATTTTAAATCAAACTCTGAGATATAATCTATGAATACGCCAATTTTAAGTACACAATGCCAAGTCTTGAAGAGTGCATTTATCCACCCAAGAACTATCACATAAAGAACATGACTGTCATCCCCAAAATTTCCTACGATTCCTTTGCTATTTGTCTCCCATATCTCTACTCCTGTCCCCAAGCAAACACTGACATTGATTGCCATTATAGCAGCTTCCCTAATTCACTGGAAAACTGTCATAAAAAATGTAGCTTTTGACTGGGCTCTCTCTAAAGGTCCACTGATTTGTAGTTCATTCACATGTGCAATGTTACCGGTTTTTTATTATGAACTATTGAAAAATATTAATCAAATTGACAAAAATTTGTGTGAATTATTATTCAGGTGCACACATTTACCTACACATTTGCTTCTTTTCCATTTAAATGCAAATTGCCAAATGATTGCGCTATTTTTATTCTTGTTCCTGCATCTAAGTGGTAAGTTCCAATTACACTATTCTTTGGCAATAACTCGATTTTGATTTAAATAGGAAACTCTCAGAAAATTGCATTATTTAGAAACTTTGCATAAGTCTTTGCCTAACGCCACTAACAAAGCCACTAGAAGCAAAAAAAGATAAACATACGGGACTAAATGAAGCTGTAAGTTGTCCTTGGAAAGCTGTCCCAGATTTTAAGAATCTCATATATTTGGGATGAATCAGCTAAGGCAGATATAAAACAACAAAGTACCTTCCTCCAGTCTGTGGTCTTGCCCTTTGACTTTTCGGACGATTCAAAGAGCAGCAGACATTGCCGTTCTTTTATAAAGCTTCATTTGCAAATTATTTTCTCTGTGGATTTGATTTTTTGCTTCTCCATCCCATTTTTTTGTAGTGGCAATTTATTACTTCAATTTCTAAAAGATATCTCAGTTGACTTACAAATGTATAGTCTCTTGCCATACTATATTTTGTAATTTTCTTGAGTATTTTGTGGCTAAAGCAATATGATGGTCTCAAAACTGGATGTGTGAAATTCCAACTTTTCCTGTTTTGTTCCCCATATGCATCTTATAAATTACTCTTTACTATGTAAAAAAAAAGAAGCCAATGGATTTAAGCCTTTTGTGGGAAAATCTGTTTAAAATTGGGTTCTTTAATGTATTTGGCATTATCTAGACAAATTTGTCTTCCCAAATTTCATTTGATGAAACTAATCACCAATACCTCAAAAAAATAATTTGGAGACAGGGTCTTTAAAGAGGTAATTAAGTTAAAATAAGGTCATTAGGATGGGCATAATCTAATAGAATTGGTGAATTTGTAAGAGGAGATTAGGGTAGAGACAGTAGTAAATTCTTATGAAGAAAAAAAAATATAGCTCTCTACAAGAATTAAAGGTCCAAAGAAGTCAGCTCTGCCCACACCTCTTTCGAAGGCCACTGGCTTTGAGAACTGTAGAAAACTCATTTCTATTGTTGACATACTCAGCTCATGGCACTTTGTTATGGCAGCCTCAGCAAACTCAGACGCAGGCTTGATCAGAGTTTTCATTTCTCCTTGTGTCTACTCAGTTAATTTCAAGGGTTTCTCCTATCACACCTGACTTGCCTTTTCATTCATCGATTTGCCAGTTAAAACTGTCATTTACTTTCTTACGTTCCTGAGACCTTAGTCATCTACAATAACATCTTTCTTTTGTTTCTGATATTTTTAAATTGATGTTATCCTTTCCCTTACCAGTTTAGCTACAGAGATTTTTAAATCAATTTTGTTGCTTTTCAAGCACCAGTCTTACTTCCCTTTCCTCTACTAGTTTTGTTCAATTGCTTTCCCTTTTTACTTTTTTGTTCTCCTAATATTTTGTTTCATTTGTTGTTTTTCCTGTTTCTTATGGTAGATGGTTCAATCACTGATGAATCGTTCAGATGTATGTACAGGGATAATTCCAAAGAGGGGCTGGTGCCATCGCCATTTGATTGTGCACCTCAGTGGTCTCAGCCCGCCGGCCACACCTCTATCTGAAGATCCAGGACAGTCCAGTGTTGCATGGCATGGCCTAGCTAGCTTGGGATCTTTAAGATGTTTAAGCTACTTACAATTAAAGCTATTAACATATCTTTAAGCAAGGGTTGATGCTAAAGGGATCTCTCTTTTTGTGTAAAAACTGATGGAGAGTGAGGCATTTTTGACTCTGAATAAATAACTTTTGAAATATTATTATAATCTCTACCATGATTTCAATGCTATCTATATAGAGCACAATTCCTTTTAATAACACCCACTGGTCCCAGAGCAGAACAATTACAATTTACCAGAAAACCACCACCCTGGTTACACTGAGACAACCATTTAAGACCAAGGGAGGTATTATGCTAGTTTGCCCTCAGGCAAGCAAGCATAAACCTTTCAGTAAACAGAGTACAAGACACTCAAAATAACCCTGGTGCAGAAAAAAAGAAGGATCTTGTGGGTACCCTCTAGATTGCATGAAGTCCATGGCCTGAAATTATGTGTTTCTCCCCGTGTGTATATATATATGCACATATATATACACACGGGGGGAAACACACACACACACATATATACACACATATAACATATATATATATATGTATATGTATTTCTAATATGTATTCTAATATGTATTTCTTTGTACCTGTCTAATTTCTCTCTCTCTCCCTCTCTCGTGTTTTCAATTAAGAGATAATCCCAGAGGAAGGGACTAAGCCCTGGAATAATCATTTGTTTATACCTCAAATAAAAGAGTGGCACTACACTTCATCTATACCTAAAAGCTGATTCATTGATCTTTGTTGATGCTACCCTCCCTGAAGAAAGGATTATGAACTCTCCTGAAATTTGTATGGAATAATAAACCCCCAAGAATAGCTAAAGCAATCCTTGGGAAAAAAGAAGATGGGAGGCATCACCTTTCCCAACTTCAAACTCTACTACAAAGCAGTAGTAATTAAAACAGCATGGTATTGGAATAAAAACAGACCTGTGTACCTATGGAATAGAGTTGAGTATCCTGACACCCATCCTCAAATATATCATCATTATTTAATCTTTGATAAAGGAGCACAAAGTACGAAATGGAGCAAGGAAAGTATTTTCAAGAAGTGGTGCTGAAAAAACTGGGCAGCTACATGGGGAAAATAGAATTTGGACCTCTGTCTAACTCCATGCACAAAATCAGAACAAAATAGAATAAAGATCTCAATATCAGGCGTGAATCCTTAAAGTACATTGAATAAAATATAGGAAAAGCCCTCCACAATATTAAAGCTAAAGGCATCTTCAAAGGTGAAACACCACTAACAAAGCAACTAGAAGCAAAGATAAACATATGGGACTAAATGAAGCTAAAAAGCTTCTTTACTTCAAAAAGAAACAGTGACCAAGATACAAAGAGAGTCCACAGAATGAAAAATAATATTCACCCAATGGCCATCTGATAAGTGGTTAATATCCAGGATATATTGGACACTGGTAGAACTTTACAAGAAGAAAACAGCCAAGCCCATCATAAAATGGGGAGAAGAAATGAACAGAAACTTCAACAAGGAAGAAATTTGAATGGCCAGAAGACATACAAAAAAAATGCTCATCATCATTAATCATCAGAGAAATGCAAATCAAAACAACAATGAGATATCATCTCACACCACAGAGACTGGCACATATCCAAACAAGCCAGAACAAGTGCAGGGTGGATATGGGGAAAAGAGGACTCTCCTCCATTGTTGGTGGAATGTCGATGGTACAGCCTTTTTGGAAAACAATAGGGGCATTCCTCCAAAGACTAGACATCAAGCACCCATTTGGCCCAGCCATACCACTCCTGGGACTGTACTCTGGAAGCCAAAAACACAGAGCAGAAATGCCATCTGCATTTTTTTATTTTCATAGCAGCACTATTCACAATAGCCAGAACCTAGAAACAACCAGAGAGCCCAAAAACTGATGACTGGATAAAAGAAACTTTGGTACATCTACACAAAGGAATATTATGCAGCTGTTAGGAAAAAACAAGTTATGAAATTTGCCTATAAATGAATGAACATGGAGAGGATCACACTGGAGTGAAATTAATCAGAGGGAAAAGGACAGATATAGAATGACTGCATTTATTTGTGGGATATAAAAAAATAGTATGATACCAATATCCAAGGCCAGACAGAACATGGATCAGGAGGTCTTGTTAGTTGGTAGGGCCTACTGCAAATGTGTGGGAGTCAGAGGTTATGCAACACAGAGAAAGGAGCAGTATACTAATAATTATTGTAAATGATAAAGCAGCATAGAACTGAGCATAGAGAGAATCACTGTATCACTGTCAATGTCTTCCCGTTCATCGCCGATTTGCTCGAGCGGGCACCAGTAACATCTCCATATGTCCTGTCTCATGGAAGTAGAGCCCAAGAGCACCTGCTTGCTCCAGGAACATAAAGAGCCTCAAACCATTCCACCAGGTCATGGGAATGAGGTCTATAATTGTTACTGGTATCTGGCATATCAAATACGACACGGGTAGCTTGCCAGGCTCTGCCGTGCGGGTAGCATACTCTTGTAGTCATCTCAAAAGGACTGGGCCGGATAGAGAGTAGGCAAAAAGGACATACATAATAACCTCTACCTGTATGTATTGCAAGCCACAGTGTATAAAAGAAGGAAAGGGAGCAAAAAAATCGCCTGCCATAAATGCAGGCTGGAAACGTGTGTGTGTGTGGTGGGGGAATCATGGGACATTGGTGGAGGGAAATGGGCACTGGTGAAATGATGGGTGCTGGAACACTGTATGACTGAAACCAAATATGAACACTTTTTAACTGTATATCTCACAGTGGTCTAATAAAAAATGAAAGAGAAAGAAAAAGAAAAAGAAAGAAAGAAAGAAAGAAAGAAAAAGAAGGAAGGAAGGAAGGAAGGAAGGAAGGAAGGAAGGAAGGAAGGAAGAAGGGAAGGAAGGAAGGATGGAAGGAAAGAAAGAAGGAAGAAAGAAAGGAAGGAAGGAAGAAAGGAAGGAAGGAAAGAAAGAAAGAAAGAAAGAAAGAAAGAAAGAAAGAAAGAAAGAAAGAAAGAAAGAAAGAAAGAAAGAAAGAAAGAAAGAAAGAAAGAAAGAAAGAAAGAAAGAAAGAAAGAAAGAAAGAAAGAAAGAAAGAAAGAAGGAAAGAAGAAAGAAGAAGGAAGGAAAGAAAGAAAGGAAGGAAGGGAAGGAAGGAAAGGAAAGAAAGAAAGAAAGAAAGAAAGAAAGAAAGAAAGAAAGAAAGAAAGAAAAGAAAGAAAGAAAGAAAGAAAGAAAGAAAGAAAAGAAAGAAAGAAAGAAAGAAAGAAAGAAAGAAAGAAAGAAAGAAAGGAAAGAAAGAAAGAAAGTCAGAAAAAGTAAAAGAATTATGACTTTCATGAATATAAAGGGGACTAACGTTAGGTAGGATCATCCACTTTGGTGGGAGACCTGGGCCCCAGTGCATGGTCTGACCAAGAGCTAGAGGTCTGTGGAATCCCATTATCTTAGTTTGTAGCAACAGAGCCTGATTTATTATTGGAAATTAGTAAAAGCTGAACGCACGGTTTGTCTGTCTGATACCAGTCCTTGAGATAAAAGGGAACTTGTTCCTCGATATTGTTGGGGACCCCACAGATTCCTGACAGTCCTGCTTTGGCTACACCCAAAGAGTCACACCCAGTGGTGCTCAGTGACTTTCAAACTACATCAGACTACACAGGGCAGGGTGACACCCATGCTGTGCCTAGGTTCATAGCAGGGTCGTGTCCATGCTTGGACAAACAATGCACTTTAGCCCTGGGTTTCCCGCCCCATCTCAGTCTCAGATTTTGACAAGAAGTACTCAAGTCTCAGAAATATACTGCAGCCACTGCTATGAAAACATTCCAAATATTTTTCTTTAATGTTGTGTACCATGCAATTTCAAATTCAATATATTCCACTGTCACTTTAATTTCTTCAATACAGTAGAAGTTGCTCCAAAGAGTGTTACATAAATTCAAAGGACTACTAGGGATTTCTGAGATATGTTTTGCTATTACACCTGCCCTAACTCCATTTTGGGCTGAGATCAGTATACAATAACATTAGTTCTGATCATACTGTCACATTTTGTGATTCAACATATGGTCAATTGTCAGTATGTTTATAAGCATTTGAAAATAATGTGTACTGTGTTTGTTCTTCCTTCGCATCTATTGATACATAAAGAAATAAACTTTATGTACTTATTAAAGTTCAAATATTTCAATAACCAAATGGATCACTATATAGTTATATACAAATTTGATCAATTTGATAATGATATTCTTGTTAAGTAATAACTATAATTTTTATTCCATAGCAGAAATAAGTGATAAAATTTCCATTTTATTGTATTTTTTAGGTAATTTTTCATCTAGTTCTATTAGGTTCATTTAAATTGCTTTGAGTATCTTATAGTTGTTTTAGGGAAATAAACATTTAAGAGTTTACTGTCTTTTGGGAACTGGGAAACTGACATCTGCATCCTTATGAAATATTTCTACTTGAAATGAATTTTGGTTGTCCTAAGTTTCCTTTATCTTTTTGCACTTTTATACAAAGGTTTTGAGTTATGGAACTCAAATACATGAACAGTTTTGTTTCAATTTGATTTTAAGGGACCAGAAAACATTAACCCTTTCCAGAGCACTTTACTTCTGTCAGTCACTTCTATTTTCAGGATATAAAATACATCTTTTCTTCTGCAACGTGGACACACATAAAATTACCTCCAGTACACTACTGCTGTTTCAAGTATTTTTGATTAAGAGGATTTTAATATTTTGGAAACATTTTTCCAGACTCTATAATCCTGTCCTGAAGAGCTGGTGTGACTGTACAGTGAGTAGGGCACTTGTCTTGCACACAGCTAATCTGGTTTCAATCCTGAGCACCGCATATGGTCCTTCAAACCCTGCTAGGGTAAGCCCTGAGTACCACCCAGTATGCTTCCAACACCAAAAAATAATAAAAAGTAAAAAGAGAGAGTTTTATGATGAAATTTACAGTTTTCCTTTTGCCATGGCAGAGCCTGGCAAGCTCTAAATAAATAAATATTTATTTAAAATAAATATTTATTTATTTATATAAATACCGTGATGTATTTACTTGTTATGCCAAAACCTAGTAACAATTATGGACCTCAATTCCATGACCTGAAGAATGGTTTGAGGCTCTTCCCTGTCCCTGGAGCAAGCAGTTGCCCTTGGGTTACACTTGCTTGTGACGGGACTTATGGAGATGTTACTAGTGCCCACTTGAGCAAATCAATGAACAATGGGAAGACAGTGATACAGTGATATAGACAGTGATTTTGCTAATCTTTACTTGGGCTGTAGGGAAGGCTGGGCCACACTCAGCTGTGCTCTGTGTCTGTGCTGGGGATGTACCAGCTCTGTGCTCAGGCTTCCTGCAGTGCAGGGAATTGAACTGGGTTGGCCACATATATGCAGCTTAACCCACACTATCTCTCTAGCCTTTTCACGTTTTAAATAATGTGGATCTACTGCCTTTGACCTTGCTGTTTTCCAAAGTCAGGTTCATACTGTGTAACATCTTTATTCTATTCTCATTTCTAACTGCTTTTTAAAAACATTTCAGTAAAAACCTATTGGTATTAATACTACTTAGGTTCATGGAGTGTCCTAGATTTATGTTATACTTTTACAAATTTGGTGAGACAGTTGGTCGCTGTTTCTTCAAATATGGTCTCTAGTTCCCACATCTCTCCCTGACTCCCTAAGACACACTTACATGTTCTAAGCCACGTGGTATTGCCAAACACGTCACTATGTTTCATCATTTCTCTTGCAGTTTATAATCTTCAATTAGTCTCAATCACTTACTTTAGCCTTTTTAGACGATTTCTTTTCAAGGCAATTTAAAGCCACTCCTTGATAATTCTGGGATTGACCCTGTCATTGATACTTACTTGGAATATTATTTCCCTTGCTTATGGATATAACTTGGCTCTCATTCTTTATCTGTAATCATTTTTATATGGAAGTGGATTATAAATATTAAGCTTGGAGCTGTTTGTCTTTAAGGTTGTTGAAGTTCACTTTGTTTGGCAGTTCACTTTGTTTGAATATTAGAGAAAAAATGAACTCTGTGGAAAGTTCCATGATACAATATTCCCAAACTATTGCAAAACATTAAATCTGGGTCACAGCGGTAGCACAAGGGTTAACACACTTGCATGTAGATTTTTTGGTTCCATACTGTATAGTCCCCTGAGCACCACTGGGAGTGACCCACAAACATAGATGCAGGAATAGCTCTGAGGCACCAACAAATATGGTCCAATCCCCACTGCCAACATACTAAGTGTAAACAATGGCTGTTTTCTTCTGAACCCAGACAGCTCTGTTAAGTTAATAGCTATCATCCCTATTCTTACTAAGAATTCTACAAAAGTCACTTGGGATCAGTCTCAACTCATGCACTTCCCATTCATAGTATCCTCAATAGCTCTGAACATTTTCATTACTATTTCCATGGCCGCTGCTCATAAATGCAGTATTTCAGCCACTAATTATTAGGAATATAGAGTAAATAGATTAATTTGAAAATGTATGCCTCTTTTTTTCTAACAGTCACCCTAGTTCTTCTCATTGATACCCTCTTTTGGTGGCTGTTCAAGCAGAAGGGAACCTATGAGATTTATAATTCTCCTTCGATTGCTTGCATTATTTTGTTGAGCTCATATAATCTGAAGGAAACAGATCTGAAGGAAAGTGATCACTGGTTGATTTGACTTCTTAGTAAAGTAGGTTAAAGACCCAGGTCAAAGAATAAGACCTTTTTTGCATCTGACCTTCCAACAAAGGTCTGAGCATGAGTGATCGATAATACCACCTTAGACCTGGAAGACATCCAAGCCAACCTCACTTAACTAGACAAGGTTGTTATGGTCGGAAGAATCAACCTAGATACCCTTCTTGCTGGCCAAGACATATACAATATGAAATTATTAATACACCACCCTCTACCTGGATAAATACCTCAGGGTCTAGAGGAAAAGTTGATGCAGAAACTAAGAAAAAGAAAAGGTACCTTGCTATTAATACAGACTCTAATAGTTTCTGGGCTTTTGGCAAGATTGGATCATAACTGAGGTCATAGTTGTAAATTTGGTTTGCCTTCTTGATATTGACCTTATTTAAATGTTCTGTGGGAGTAGAATAGATTTAGTTCCAGATATTAATCAGAATAGCTTACTCATGGTAAAACATACCAAAGGACACAAATAATATAGAAGTGATGGTGACAAATATTGGGATACAATTCTTCATGGATCTCTCTCACATTTTCACATTTCTGTGGGCAAGTCAGTAGTTACACCTTGTTTTGTACTATTTTATTTCATCGTTTTATTCTCTGGGACACATACACCACACTGTACTCAGGGCTTACTCTGGGCTTTGTGCTCAGTATTCATTTTGATGGTACTCAGCAGACCATATGCAGTGCAGGGAATTGAACCCAGGTCAGCTGCATGCAAAGCAAGTGCCTTAACCCCTGTACCATTAATTTCTCTCCAGCCCCTTGTATGATCTGTTTAAGCCATTTCAGTAGCACCCAGCAATGAAAGCTAGAGATACTATATTTGTCTGGGGCAAAGGTTAGGTATACTCACTTCTCATTTTTAGAGAAAAATTCAGATTAAGAGTCAAAGAGATAGCACAGTGGGCATGGAACTTACCTTATATGCATTCTAACCCATGTTCAATCCCAGGTACCTTATATAGCCCTCATAGCCTGGGTGTAAAGGCAGGAATAAACCCTGAGAACCACTGAATGTGGCATAAAAAAAAGGTTCTGGATAGATCTTGAATCCATTCCTATAACAATTTAACAAATCCCACAGTATTACACATAATTCTTTGCACTGTGTGTGGAATTGATGCTTAGAGAAATAACAACAACATACACACAAAACCCTGGTTAAAATTTCTCCTGCAATTAACAGACTTCACTTTATCTCACTTTATTTCTTCATGTGCCCTGAAAATTTTCATCTATGGCAGACTGCATGTTTATACACAAGCAAAGGGAAATTTCACTCAGAGCCTGCAGAATTTTTTGCTGTGCCTTGCAAATTAGGTTTATTTTTTCCAAAACTCTTTAAAAAAAAACTTTAAAAATCTTTGTTAGCTTGGGAGTAAAGCAACCTTTACTATATAGTAATTTAGCTCTACCACAGTGTGAGACCTTTACAGATTCCCCTAGCAAATGTCTTGGTATTCAAAAGGTCTCTTGACTCTGAGTGGTAGGAACACAGATGACTCCCCAGGCATGTGTGAAGTATGGCTTCTCACTGCATTTTTTGCTTTGCCATGTGGAATTTCTTTCCTCACAAACAGTTCACAAGTCTGATTCACTGACCTTTGGTATGCTCTCAGTATGTCAGTCCTGAGTAACCTATCTTGAGTCAAACATTCTAGTCTCTCCATGACCACCATTTTGCACACTCTGGATGAAAATAAACTTCTGAGAGATTTGTGACAACCTGGAATAAACCACCTGATGATCCACAGCACCTGCTCAGACCTTGGTGCTGTCTCTGGCCATAGACCTAAATCATGGCTCCAAAACTTAAAAAACTAAATAACTTTCATAATTATGTTTCTTTCACATCTATAATACCAATGATCTAATATTCTACCCCACAATCTGCATCTGCTTTGACTACTCTTAATTTCTCTCTCTCTAATTGAGGCTATCCTCGTTGCTGAAATCCAGACATTTCCTCATGGTCAAATGGCACAGGAAGGAGAGGTCACCATGACCGCGTGTCCCATCTCAGGAGTCAGTTATCTGACCCCTTCTGTTGACTTCTGTTGCTGTGCAAACAAGACATGCTTTACACATGAAAGGGGTGTCATATCTTTAAATTCCTCAGCAGTAGCTCTTTTTCTTAGTATTTGAGATATTTTTGTGGGGTACAATTGTTTTACTTTTAAATATCTTTTATTAGTTGTTCTGTGTTTGTCTTACAGAATCTACATGTTCTCATCCCGTTTCTGCAGGTGTTCCTATCTACAGATAGACAAAACACAGTTTCTAACTGTCAGTGTCAAAATTTTTCATCTGCTGTATCTTTAAGCTCACAAACTCTGCCTTATGTTAAACTTTTGTATATTCCCTGTTTAAAAAAATGAATAAGGTTTTCATCTAAAACAAATAATTTTCTCTAGTTCTATGTATAATCCACTGTCTATGCTCCATCAATAATTCCTTTGTTTTCTTAAACCAAACTGAAGGAGTACAAATTTAATTTAATGCTCCATTCAATTTAGACACACTCTATTGAATTCCACTTTTAATTTTCATAGGAGTACTAAAGATTATGCTTTCATTAATATACCAAAAATCTCTCATAATCCATGACATAGCACTGTCTATACATTATTAAGGGAATAGTATAATGTCTGATTTATCTGTAGAGGGCAAACAGATGAGATTTTTCATTGTAAAGGAAACTGTAGCTCAGGTAGCAACAAATATGTAACTAACTCTTAACTCAATCCAGGGAAGCATTCACCAGAAATTTAAATTCTGCTTAGTAGGAGTAAGATAGTCAAGCACTATACGATTCCTTCCCAAAACGTGTGTGTAAATGGAAATACTTTGTCAGACTTTATCATTGTCACCCGTCACTGAGGATTACCCTATTGCAAATGATATCATTTTTCAAAGTGATGTCTTTCTTGTTCCAAAATCTAAGTTTAAAACATATCCATTTGAGGCAGGATAGTGACAAGGGACTATCACCAATGTCACTTTACAACTCCAATATTTATTTCCACACATCAAATGACACCATGAGGGGGAAAAGTCACTGATGCTTCTATTTTAACCATATAAGCATATTTTCCTTTTAAGTAGCTGCAGTTCTCAAGGAAAATATTAGATGCTACCTAAGATTTTAAATTTTATTTGGCTATTACACTGCTTTCAAGAGACAATTTTTTCACAAACAAAAATCAATGGAAATGAAATATCTGATGCTTACCTCACACAATACTATTAATGTTGAAAGGACACTCACCCCTTTTTCCTTGTGTCCTGGAAAATCTATACCAAATAACCTTGCAGATAGGAGCTTCCACCTTCACTCTTAACTCTTCTTATTATAGTCATAACCAATTTACTGCTCTTCTGTAACTAGGTTTAATTCATTTGTTACTGAAGTACGCAAAGTATGCATCCCTCAACAACCATAAATCAACAGGTATTAATTAACAAAAAAATGGTGCAGAAAGAGCGTTTTGCAAATCCAACATTCATTATTGATGTAAAAATGGAGCTGGAGAGATAGAGCAGCTAATAAGCTGTTTGTTTGCCTTATATGTGACCAACTTGGGCTCACTCTAGCACCACATATGACCCACAAGACCCACAAGGAGTGATCTCTGAGCAGAGAATAAGGGTAAGCCCTGAGAACCACCAGGTGCTGTCCCAGACAAAAAAAGAAACTCAAAACTGGGCACATACCACATAAACTTCATATATGTAAGTCCTCAGCTAATATTATACTCAATAGTAAAATACTGACAGCTTTTTCTATAAGGTAATAAACATGACAAGGATAATCATTCTAGAAGTGGTTACTAGAAATTTGAATAAGAGAAATTAAGAAAAGAAAAAGCTATTAATAGTATTCAGATTATAAAAATGCAAAAATACTTTCCATTTGCAGATACATATTACATAAATGCATTAAATATATATAAAAAACTGTTATGAGCTAGCAAACTATTTTAGTAAAGCATCAGGATAAAAATCAATATGCAAAATAAATTACATTTGTTTAACAACAATCAGAGAGATTAGAAAACATTTTTATTTATAATATCAAAAATGGATAAAATACATAAGAATACAATTAACCAGGGAGATCAAAGTTCTACACAATGGAAAGTAAAGAGCATTGAAGGAAAAAATGTAAAAATAGATATTCTGTATTCATGGACTGAAAAGTATTGGTAAAGTATTTGTATTATGCAGAGCAATTTTTTAATTTTCTATTAAAATTCAAAGGATATCTTCACACAAGTTGTTTCCTACAAATAATTCTGTCTTGCATGATTTATAAAAGATTCCACAATCTAGCTTCTTTGGAATAATGATATTGGGAATAAAGACTGCCACATGCCAAAGAGCATCTAAACCTCTACCTTTCATCATACACAATTATGACTTGAAAATGGTTCAAAGAATTAAAAACCTGATATCATAAAAATCCAGCTAAGAAAGGGAGGAAGAGGAAAAGTCAGGAGGATGGAGGCGGGGGCAGAGTGAGGAGGAGGAGGAGGTGAAAGCAAGGGGGACACCATCATTAAACTAAAGTTTCAGCAAGTGAACCATCAACAAAATTAAAAAGGCAACATCACATTTATAACTGGAGAAAGTATTGGAAAACAATGTATCTGATACCAAGTACACAAAAAGTTGTTCAATATCACAAATTCAATAAATGCAAGTCAAGGCTATAATTAGAGAGTACACCACCCAATTATATCTATTCTAAGGTAGCTAATATTAAAAAAAATAACATGAAAATATAGAAAACAGGAAACACTTATCATCTATTTGGTGCAGTATACATTTGTACAGCCATAATGGAAGATAGTGGAGGTTAGGTAAGAACTGGATATTCCTGTATTTAGAGCAACAGCATTTCAAAAGTCAAGTCTGAAAGCAACCAAATGTCCACTGATGAAAGGATTAAGGAAGTGCAGTCTGCAAAAAATTTTAAAAAAAAATTTAAGTCTGGTATGAGGAAATCTGTCATTTCTAACAATACAGATTAACCTAGAGAGATAACTGTGCCAAATAAAATGCCAAACGCAAATAGTGGATGTAGATTTTAATTTAAATAGAATCTAATTATGAAACTTAAAGCAATAGATTACAGAAGACCTACTGGGAGTAGTAGGTTGTGTGGAAGTTCAGCTAAAGAGGACAAATTCTGGGACAGAGAGAGGTACAGTGGTGGGGTGCTTGCCTGTAGCTGACTGGGGTTTGATTCCTGGCAGCCCATACGGTCCCCTGAGCCCTGCCAGCAGTGATCTCCAAGCACAGAGATACAAGTGAGCCTTGAGCACTGCCTCATGTGGTCAAAAAGACCAAACTATTTTTAAATATAAACTTCCACCTATAGAACGAGTAAAATGTGAGATTCCTGATATATAACATGGTGATTACAGAAAAAATATTCATTCTATAATCAAAACATGCTGAGAGCAGCCGTAAATAAAAATCAGAGATGCAAACACACCCTCTTCTCGCCACATGTGGACAGCTTCACAGGTGCACTTTGCCCACTCACCGCTGACCAGCTCTCCTCCTGTGCCGCACAGTTGTTTCTTTAAACAGATAATTGCATTCAAATCAATTCAATCCCAAGTCTAACTCTGGCCTCAAAAGACACTCTTTTCTAAAGCAAATTTTGAATGTCTTTATTTTGATTCATTGTGTATTGATTATCTAATTTAGTTTGCCTAAAGCAGCCTTAATTCCATGTTCTTTTTTCAGTGAATTCATATTTATTTGAAAGACAGAAGCAGCAAAGCTGTTCACAACCTCTCACCTTCCTGTAACACCAAAAAATCTGTTTTCTGAAGCAGACTTGTTTAAAAAAATAATAATGGTCTAATTCGCCAAAACTATGAAAGGGTCTTTTTGCTTAGTTTGGATATTATGCATTCTCCCCAGGACAAGACAAAAGTTTTTTAAGCATACTGATCTTAGGTGTAAGAAAGAATTATACTAAACAATTACTAAAGCATTCACTCTCTGGAAATAATTTGGAGATTTATAAAAATCTTGTTAGCCAACCAATATTACATTATTCAGGTCAAAGTGACATTCCTGCTAAAAAGAAATCTTTGATGGAACTCCCACCCTGCATGAAAAGTTCAGTCATCCTGATGAAGAATCGACTCTGACCACTCACTTTATGATTAATATTCCTGGTAGCTGAAGTATTTCTGAATAGATGGGATCTTTATCAGATAGCACTGAATATATTCTAGTTACAGACACTACAAAATAGGCATTGAAATGAAACATGGTGGAAGTCTGGAACAAATAAGAACTAAGTAGTAATTTATTAGAGAGAAATTTTACCACTTCAATTTCCACATTTACTCACTATAAATTTATTATCTCATTAATGTTGCTAGAAAAGCCTCCCTCATGAAATACTCTTCAGTGTATGTTTGTTCCACATCTTTACTTCTCACTGTGAAACCCCACCACCCATGAGCCCACAATATTCCAATCTTTAAGTTTCCTCCTATCTGGTTCTTATTTCCTTATCTAATTAGTCCCTTATTCTGCCTCAATTAGAGGCAAGCAGTATCTGAAGCACCTTATGGCATAAAATAAAAGTATGTTTTGTTTTATTTTGAATTTCATGTAAAAGTGCAACTGAACGAGCCCATGGTCTGCACACAGGATGTGTGGGTTAAATTCCAGCCCCATGAGGTCACTGGAGCCCCTCCCAAGCTGAGAACCAGGAGTAGTGATGACCGCTGCTGCATATGACCCTAGAAGTGCCTGAGTTCACTGGATGCCAGACCAGGTCTCTGAGCACTACCACGGGGGCTGGGTTATTCCCAGCACCACAGGGCCCCTGCAGTGCTATATCCTTAGGCTCTAGCACTGATACCCTGGATCAATGGGCATGAAGTGTCAAGGAAGGGGACCTAGGCCTTCTAAGAACTATTGGTAGCACTCCCAAAGCAAAAGAAATAAAATTAAAATTAAAAAATTAAGATGTATCAAGACAGTTATTTTGTATGAAGCAAAAATATGTTCCACAGCTCTGAGGCATTTAATATGGAACTTTCAAATTAATGGTGCTTTAAAACAATGTAATAATATGAAGAAACAATACATTTGCACTTTCAGTATATGCAATTGACAAAAATTATAGTTCCTGTAGAACAAAAAGTAGATTTTTGAAAGTGTAAAAAGTGCAATGGGGCAGGGCCTCTCAGCTAGGTCCCGGCAGCTCCACACCCAACCTGAGCCACATTAAAGGTCCACAGCACAGTTCCTTCCAGACCTGCTTGCTGCTCCAACCTCCCAGATGAGGCTTACTCCGGCTGATGTCAGTGCACTTATTCCGAGTGAGAGGCAGAGCTCCAACTGGACATTGCCCCCCTTCCTCATGGTGGGTCCCAGGAGCCTCCAAACCCTACCTGCGCCATCCAAGCACCCACATCGCAGCTCCTGAAACATTTGGCCAGTTATGCAGCTGCAGGAGAGCTCTACTCAACAAATTACACATCGCCTCAGTTATTCTTCCTGTCATTTGTGAGGACGGTTCAGACAGAGCAACCTCAAGCTTAATACCTCAGCATCTTCTGGTGGTTTAACTACAAAAACTCACCCCAGCACAGCAATTACACTAGAAAACAGTGCGGGAAGTACATAGAAGACCACCAAGTGCAATGAGCAAAAACGTTATTGCCAAAGACATAAACAACACCAATAAATCCTCAGACATCTTTAATGACATTATGAAGATAGTCGATGAGGTCAAAGAAATGATAGCACAGTAGTCAGCATATCACAAGAAAGTCTTGATCTCTTGATCACTTGATATCCCGTTATTCATCGACTGGCTCCAAGCAAGCCACCAGTAATGTTTCCATTTGACCCTATCATGTGCCAGTGTAGCCCAATGGCATCTGGTTGTTTTGGGAATATTAAGAGCCTCGAACTGTTCGCTCAGGGTCTTGATAAGGAAGTCTGACCATCTTGTAGGTGGGTGGCCACACAATCTTTTGATGTCTCATGGGATCCAATCCGTAATGGCTCTAGTCTAACGGTCATCTCCAGATCACATTATATGACCAGCCCATCTGATTTTTTGATGCCCTGGCAGATGAGACAGCATCCTTGATTTTAGAATAGTGAGGGAGGTCGGAACTCTGGATTCCCTTCTCTCACTTGAGTGAGGCGTGATATTCCAGGCATGGCTCTTTCGATTCCCTCTTTGGGAGACCGGATGGTATTCTCATCCTGCTTTAGTAGGACCCAGGTCTCTGAGGCTTATGTGAATGCAGAAACAAGGGTGGAGTCAAAGAGATGTGCCCGGAGCCGGACTTTCTTTGTTCTTTTGGCTATTTCTTCGATGTTTTTTGAAGGCAGTCCATGCCTCTCTTTTTCCTCCTGCGCAGCTCAGGTTTTAGGTCGTTCATCATGTTGACTTCTCAACCTAGGTACACATAGCTGCTGCATTCACAAGAAAGGATGTGAGTAAAAATGGGTGGTGGTGGGGGAAACCCTGCCTCTCAGAAATGGAGAACATGGTAGATAGTTTTAAAAAAGTTAACAGAAACTCTGAACCACAGAAAAACAGAAGGTGAGCAAAAGATCAGACGCTCCAAAAAGAGAAGAAACCGTTGAAAACAGCAGTAGAAAGTAGCCTGAAAAAAGAGAAGGATACCAGAGAACTATGGGATGAGTTCAAGAGGAACCATGTAAGAATTGTTGAAGTTCTTGAAGAATAGGAAGGTAAATGTAATGAAGAAATGTAGTTAAAGAAATCATCAATAATAATTTCCCAGAGTTGAGGATTAGAGGCATCAAAATCCAAGAGGTCTGAAGGGTCCCAGAGAGAATAGACCAAATTGGGAAAACTCCAAGACACATTATATGCTCAAAATTATAAAATCCAAATTTACAAAATATAAAATTATAAAAGATAGAGACAGAAAACAGAAGAATGGAAAAGGAACTAACATACAAAGGAAAGTCTATAAGATTTACTACAGAGCCCTCAAATGAGTCAGAAAAAATAAGGACAAAAACTCAATGAAACACCTCACCAAGAATACTCTCTCCAACTACATTGTCATTCAGATTTGAAGGAATTATACAGAACTTCATAGACGCCAATAGTTTAAAGAATTCATAGCCCTGAGACCTGTTTCCTAGAAGCATTCAAAGAGCTCCTTTAAAGGACAGGATAGCTTCTATCTTGTGGCACAGAGTATGGCACTCACCAATGGTACACATGAGTGTACTTGACTAGATTAAAGTTAAAAACACACCAATTTAGCACCACAAAAATGACATTAATTTCACTGTATCACTGTATCAATGTCTTTCAGTTCATCATCGATTTGCTCGAGCGGGCCCCAGTAACATCTCCATATGTCCTGTCTCATGCTAGTAGAGCCCAAGGCATCTGCTTGCTCCAGGAACATAAAGAGCCTCAATCCATTCCGGAATGAGGTCTATAATTGTTACTGGTATTTGGCATATATATCAAATACAACACGGGTGGCTTGCCAGGCTCTGCCGTGCAGGTAGCATACTCTTGTAGGTATCTCTAAGTCCAGCAATTATTGATGAATCACACGGCCAGCCAGGCGCTGATAGGCTGGTCTGCTGGGTGGAGGTCTGATGAGAGAGAGAAGTCCGGATGTGGAAAATGGAGGCCCTCATGGAGTGAGGACTTTAATTTATTTCCTAATAATTCTATTTGCACTTTTTAAGTTTTATTAGACCAAGTAATACAAAATAAAATTTTTACATGCTTGCCTACGAGGCAAGCGAGGGGTGGGAAGAAACCTTGGGATATTGGTGGAAGGAAGAGATGTTGTTGGTGGGATTGGTGTTGGAACACTGTATGCCTAAAACAACTCTATTATGAACAAATTTATAAATCACGGCATCTCAATAAATAGATATAAATATCGCGTGGATACGTGCATGGCAAACATGAGAGAAAAATTCTGCAAATTTGAAGCTAAACAGAAACATTTCAGATGTTAAGCAAAAAATATTCAAGAAAAATATTGGTATGTTTAATACCAATATTAAATATATTTATTCATTTTTAATTATTTAAATAAATATATCTAGAAATTTTAAATAAATAAAATTAATAAAATTTCTGGAGCCACGGCAGAGCCTGGCAAGTTACCCATGGTATATTTGATATGCCAAAAACAGTTAACAATAATGGACCTCATTCCCAATGAATGAGACATTACTGGTGCCCACTTGAGCAAATAGATGAACAATGGGAAGACAAGTAATGCAAGTGATACAATAAAATTTCTGGATAAATCTGGTAGGATTTATCCACAAATCTTTACAACCACAAATTATTAAGACCAACACCCAGATATAAAACAAATATATGTATATATGTAATATATTATATAAAATATATATAATATAAAATATATATTTTATATATCACTATCACTATCTTCCCATTCATCATCTATTTGCTCGAGCGGCCACCAGTAATATCTCCATATGTCCTGTCTCATGTAGTAGAGCCCAAGGGCATCTGCTTGATCCAGGAACATAAAGAACCTCAGACAATTATATTAGATTGTGGGAATGACCTAATATAATTGTTACTGGAATCTGGCATATCAAATACGACACGGGCAACTTGCCAGGCTTGCTGTGTGGGTGGCATACTCTGTAGTCACCTCTAAATACAGCATTTATTGATGAACCATGCAGCCGCAAGAGGCTATGCAAGCCAGTCTGTGATAGGCTCGTCTGCTGCTGGGTGGAGTCCTGACGAGAGGGAAGTTCGATGTGGAAGATGGTGGCCCTCATGGAGTGGGGGTCTGGCTTGCTGTGAAGCCCCTGCTTGGGTGGCAGGCCAGGACTAGAACCCGCCATCCCTCCCGGGCACCTTGTGAGCGGCTGGGCACAGGGAGAGCAAGTAGCAACTCTGCCCCTATGTCTGTAAGTCTCTGGATCAGCATACCTGGGCCGGATTGGCAAAAAAAACTACTGCAGGGTGGGTGTCGATGATCCGGGCTCTGATAGGCTCATCTGCTGCTGGGTGGAGTTCTGATGAGAGAGGAAGTCCGACGTGGAAGATGGCGGCCCTCAGGGGAGTGGGGGTGTGTCTGGCTTGTTGTGAGGCCCTGCTGAGGTGGCAGGCCAGGGGGCTAGAACCTGCCATCCCTCCCGGGCACCTCGTGAGCGGCTGGTCACAGGGAGAACAAATTATATATATATATATATATATATATATATATATATATATATATATGTATAATTTTTAAATGGCCAAAAGAGCCATTAGACATCAGAAACACAAATCAAACCCAATGAGATAACTTAGTATGAAGAATCTAAAATGTCAAATATCATAGATATCCAGCATTGTCAAGGAGGTAGGACACCCGGAACTCTCATATGCAACTTGTGGCAATCAAAACCATAAGATCACTTTAGAAAACTGCTTCAGCATCTGATCAAGTTAAAAATAAACTTATTCTCTGATGACCAGTTCAAATACTAGGTACATAACCAAAATATCTGTTGGAAGAGGAGGCTAATATCTCTATGTACACTGTAAGCATAAAGACTATTGCAGTCATCTTACCAAAAGTACAATTTAAAAGAAAGTAAAATAAGTGATAACCTAGTTCCATATTAACTCACATATAAATGAGAATAATGTGGGTTCAATCCCCCAGCATCCTATATGGTCCCCGAGCTGCCAGGAGTGACTCCTGAGTGCAGAGCCTGCAGTAACCCCTGAGCATCGCCAGGTGTGACCAAAATAGCAAAAAAAAAAAAAAAGAGAGAGAGAAGAGCACTGGAAGTAGAAACTAGAGAGGCAGTATGAGGGTTAAGGTGCTTGCCCTGCATGTGACTGACCATAGTCGGACCCCTGGCACTGTATACCATCTCCCAATACTACCAGGTATAATAAACCTTGAGCGTATAGCCAAGAAGGAGTTAAGTCCTGAGGACCTCTTCATGTGTCGCTCACCCAAATAATAATTAAAAATGGAAGGAACTCAAACATCTATCACCACATCCATGTATAAACAACTGGTGATATAACCAAACAGTGAAAGAAATCACTTAATAAAAAGAACCAAACCACTGATAACCGAAAAACAAATTAATCTAAAATAGTGTGTTTAGTAAAATTATAATTCCAATGAGCTGGAACTTTGACAAAAAGTAACATAATCAATTTTTGGAGTTTAGAATCTGTGGTTTTGAACTGTAGCCTCACAGTTTCAAACACTGTGAAGGCCAGTGTTTGAAAGTGAAGTTTAAGTTGGGGAGACAAGTTGACCTTTTTACAACAAATAAAACATTTTAGATCTTAATTTCAATCTTGATTATACAGTGTGCACCTTTGTCAAAACTCATCAAAATCAACACTAAAATGAATAGTTTATGTATATTAGACAACAAATAGTTGACATTTAATAAACTAATCTCAACAAAGAACTTAACCTAAGTTAAAATAAAATAAATGTGGAAGAGATTTTAGAGACTCATCAAGTTCTCTTTTTCAGAATTTTCCCATCATAACCCTGCAACTCAATTTTATTTACTTACCACAGATTCTATACTGCCAAAGATATTCTGTCTTAAAATCAGTTTAAGACCCTGCAGTCACAAGTGATTAAGAATGCCCTAGAGACATGTTAAAAAGTGATGTATTGCAAATGATAAACATGAAATGTAGTCCACAATCTTTGAAGTTTTTTTAGTTATATATAAAATTTATTAGATAAATTAAATATGTGACACATTTACATGTATTGCAAGAGAAATCCAACCAAAGGACTGGCATGAGACCAATAAATTATTATACGGAATTCTTTATTTAGGAAAGAAATTCTGCCCATTTTAACAACTTTCACTTTATGTACTATCAAAGGACCTGTTTTCAGCACTCTGCAAAAGCCTTGTCCTAGAATGTAGATTACCCTATTTAAAAATAGCAATAACACAGGCGCTATTTTCCAATCACATGTGAATATGTATAGGTTAGATACAGTGAAGCATTTATTGACTGTACTGAACTAGTGTATCAGCTTTCTGTATTTTGTATACCAGAAACCCCCAAACAGAGAGGTTGAAAATTGCCAGTTAATTTGTTCACATCAACTAGACAAATGTTCTGCTGGTCTCAGCTGGGGCATTTCAAATTCAACTGCAGGTGGGTCATGAGAAATGCTTCAAACACTTGACTGCCAGTGAGGCTGCCCTCGCGCTAGGTCTCTCACCTCCAACAAAGCTGAGGACCTCTGTCCATGTGTCAAAACCTCCACGGGAACCAGAGAAGAAGCCTGTTGAGACTGAGACTCAGAACTTCTAAAAATCACTTTCGATTAAATTTATTGGTCAAAGCTCCTTACAAGATGAGCAAGGACTGATGGGATGAAGAAACTGACTCCATTTCAATGGAAAAAACAGTCAAAGTGTGGGAGTTATTTTTGTTTGGTGGTCACACCCAGTGGTGCTGAGGACTTACTTATGCCTGTGTCTGGGTCACACCTGGAAGGCTGGGGACCATATGTGGTGATGCGGGAATCAAACCCATGTTGGTCACAAGCACGACAAATGCCCTACCCACTACACTCTCTCTCTGTATCCCCACAAAGAAAAGTGGTCTTTTTTTTCTTAAAGCAAAAAGCATGGGTGACCATTTTCGACCACATTACATCTGCATGAATATACTACAAATGGTAAAAAATGCTAAGCAACAAACTAGTTATAAGTAACAGCTTCTACTCTATCCTATATTAGTCACCTCATTTAAAGCTTTTATTAAAGTAACATTACACTTAGTTTTATGTGAGTTTCAGTTCTCCATCATAAAAATTATTTTAAAAGACTATGTTTAATTAAGGCAGCAATGTAAATCCAATCCAGTCCTCGACCATATAAGTTTCCCCTTCACCCAATTACACAACAGCTATCTGCTCCACTCCAGCAATACTACTTGATTGTAAAGTCCAAGAAATCATTTTTAAAATGATTTTTATCGGTTCATTGTTTTTTTCTTCTATAATATACCACTCATAAGTGAAATTGTAAGGCTGTTTTTTCCTTTATCCATCTGACTATTTCAGTTAATTTAACACCTGTTAGGACCACCTGGATTCAAGAGTTCATCTTTTGTATTATAGCCTGAGATTTTTTGCAATTTTACCTTTCTATGATAAGCATTCAGCTATTTACTAGAATTTAGTAGAAAATTAGACCATTTAGATCTCTGGCCTACACATTAAAACCATAACTCAAAAAATTTCTTTTTCCTATCAACTACATACATTTATAAAGGGCTGTTTCTTTAAGCTCTACAGACAACATTTTCAGGAGTATGGAACATCATACTTTAAAGAACAAGAAGGAGTAGCTACCACTTTTCAAACTGAATGGAATCCATGAGGGGAGAGTTTTGGGAGGATTTCTGAAGGAATAGATCCAAGATTCCAAAAGGTTACACTTTGAAAAGGAGGGTTTGCGCCCTGGAGAATGGGGCCATACTCATTAATGAGGAGGCAGGAACAGAAAATCAGCAGAAGCTTTCATGTACCGTGTTGACCAAGAGAGAAGTGAATGAGGTGCATGCAGCATGCCACACACACACACACACACACACACACACACACACACAGAGAGAGAGAGAGAGAGAGGAATTAGCTTGTTCTGTTATACTTCAAAAGAAAAAATAATTTGAAATGGAAAGACTAGAAACATATCTACCCCAACCCAAAGTTACCTTTAAATAATCTCTGGAGAAGCTGTAACATCAGCTGGTAAGGAAGGACACTGAGATGATGTGAGCACATGACTAGACAGGGTCAGTTAACTGCTTCTCACTTCTAAGAAGAGTTTATCTCTCCTTCCCCACTACCTGCTGCTGTCTCCAGACACATCCCTGAGCTAAAATCTGTTCCCAAGACCATCTGGACTGTGTATGTGTTTAAACCCAGTTCAAACCTCTTCATAAACTTGCAAAGAGACCATAAAAAACGTTATTTGGTAGTATGAAAACATGAAAGTGAAAAATTGACCACAGAGCAAACAACAAAATTAAAAACAATACAACCAATTAAAAACAAATGCCAATCAAACAAGACCACAAAACGTGCACACAGCAACTCATCATGGAAATACTGAATAAAACAGAAGAGAAGTGAACCAACTGGAAAGGACATGCAGGAAACAAATTCACAGTAATATAAATGATGGGGTTTGAATAAGAAAGAACACATCAGAATGTTCAATATGGCCATAAAGATGAAAAGAACTGAGAAAATAAAAAATAACCAAAAGCAGAAAAAAGACATGAAAAACATTAATCACATGTGTGTAAGTTGTATGTATATTATATTGATATATTCATATGTGTGTATTTGGATTCCTAAAAGTGATAAAATCCCAAAATCATGAAACAATAAAAAGGATATATGATTCAAAGTCCAATGAAAGAAAACTGAATTCAACCATAGTAAAATGGACCCACGGTCAAGGAAATGGAATGAAACTTTTCCTTTTCTTCCTGATAACACATCCAGTAAAGCTACTTAACATTGTAGCTAGAATAGAAAGTCTTAACATTACAAAATACAGGAAACCTAGCTAAAAGGAAGGTATTTGCTGAAAGAGGAAAATCAAGAGGCATTCCCCAGGAAGTCAAGAACAGGTCAATGCCTGCTCTCACCTTCATTCTTTAACATTATGTCAAAGGTATCACTGGATCCCATTAGCCAAGGATTTTGAAAGATTTATAAATTTCAAATGAAATTTAAAAGTAATTCCAGTGGGGTCAGAGTGGCGGTACAGTGGCTAGGGTGTTTGCCTCACACAAAGCCAACCAAAGCTCCAGTGCCAACATCCCATATGAGTCCCCAGAACACGGCCAGGAGTAATTTCAGGGTGCAGAGTCAGAAGTAATTCCTGACATTTCTGGCTGTGACCTTACCCCTCCCAACATTTATAATAATAGTTCTAGATAAGTCCTGCATATTAGAATCAAAAATATGAGCTGAAAAACTACATAAACAATAAAAATTTTTGTAACAACAAAAGATAATGAGTTGATATAAAACAATTTGTTTAAATAAAATAAATCATCAAATTGACCACTGGCTATAACTAAAGAAACACCATTCATCTATAATGCAAAGATTTTTAAGACAAACCAAAATAAAAAGTTTAATTGTTAACTAAAAATTTGAAAAAAACAATGATTTCTGAAAAATCAGCTATTTTTTCTCTAAATCTACCCATGAAAATAAACATTTCATTATAAAATATCTCAATCTACTTCAATTTTTTTAAATAATAGCTTAGGGGAAAATAACCATTCTCAAATTTCTGTACGAAAATAGATAACATAGTCAGAAAGGGTACCAAAAAGAAAATGATGGAGAATGATTGCTCCAACATTTCCAAATGTCCCTACATTATCCACAATGTAACAGTGATACAACAGGAGATAGATAAAAGGTAGATATATAGATGAAACAGAAGAAAAACCACAGATATAAAACCAGTTCTGAAAGTGTAGGTATAGCTCGGGGATGCACTTAAATGATAGTGCACAGATCTTGCATGTGTGAGTGAGACCCTGGTTCAAGTCCCACTAAAATATGAACATCAAGTACCTCTATGGCCCCACACAACAAAAATAGGGGGGAACCAGAGAGGTAATACTGAGAAGAGAGCTGTGTGAACAAACAACAAATGTTTAAAAATTAAAAATAAAGTAATACATATCAGTATGTATTATGCTAATGCACAACCATAAATTATTTAATAAATAAATAGTACTGAGACAACCAATTGGTCATTTTGTGAAAACAAAGCTGCATATAAATTTGTTTATTTTATTAGATTTAATATTATCAGAGATTAAAAACTTGGGTATAAAAAATTTAATGAAAAAAAAATAAAAAATTTAATGAAAGCTAAAATTAGAAAATTTATGGGGCCAGAGAAACAACAAAGCAGGTAGGGCATTTGTCTTGCACATGGCCAACCGGGTTTGATCCCGGCATCCCATATGGTCCCCCTAGCACCACTAGGAGTAATGCCTGAGTGCAGAGTCAGGAGTGACCCCTGAGCATTGCCGGGTCTGACCCAAAAAGCAAAGAAAAAAAATGATTAAAGAATTTATAACTGAGAAATTAAAGTAACATTTCACTATTCTGTGTTAATACATATGGAATACATACAATTGACAGCTTCTACACTAAGTAGTAAGACAAAGCAAAACTATCTGAGTTGCTTTCTCAAAGAACAAGAGTTTCTGAGAGATAACTATAACCAGATTTATTCAAGGTATGTGTCTCACAGCTTCGAGATCCTTGCTTTGCAATACTCACCAAAGGAAAGAAATTTTGTCATAAAGTTGTTAAATTTCAATTACCATCCCCTGGGATGAACCCAGAATCATGGCAGAGTCTGGCAAGCGCCCCATGTTGTATTCGATATGCCAAAAACAATAACAATAATGGACCTCATTCCCAATGAATGGAGATGTTACTCGAGCAAATGAATGAACAACTGGAGGACAAGTTATAAGTGTCAAGTGATAAATTCACAATCCACATACCTAAAAACCTACAAATACTCTGCACTAGTTTTCTTATTTTGGAATTCTTCTTTGTTCTCTAACGTTAGTTGTCCCTTACAGCATTACCTAACTCATCTAATTAACATACACTTACTTGATCAACTGGGCTAGTTAACTCAATTTATTTAATTAATAAGTTTAGTTTTTAGTTTTCTTTTAAGGAGTCAACATTTAACATGCTGCACCTCAATTTCCGAAAGTCACAATGAATTTATTAAAATTACTTAAATGATGAAAATGCCTATAAGGCAAGGGACCATAAAAACATCAGAACACAAACTGCTAACCGGGAAGATATTTACCGCAGAGTTTCAGTAGTATTGAAAGACTTAACTTGCCATGGAGGCGGGCTGGGGAGAGGGGAGGGGGAGGGAACAGGGGACTTTGGTGGTGGGAGATGGGCACTGGTGGAGGGATGGGTGCTGGAACACCGTATGGCCGAAACCCAAATATGAACTTTTTAATTGTATAGCTTTGTTATTGTATATCTCACAGTGGTATAATAAAATACTTAAAAAGAAAAAGAAAGACTACCATAAGGTTAAAGAAAAAAATATCTCGAAGAGTAAGCAAAGTATATAAAAAGCATCATTTATAGAGAAGATACTTAATAATTTTAGTAATATTTAAGCATATAGGATACTTAGCATCATTCATATTAAGGCATTTAGAAATAAGTAGAGTATTTTATAAGAAATTTGTTAGGTTATAAAAAACATATAGCAGAGTGATATTTTTGTTGTTTTTCTTTAAGTGGGCTTTGGACTAAAATATTCTAGTCTAAAGTTGTCCTGGGTCTGGAAAATAAACACTAATCACACATGTGTCCATTCATGGTTTGATGAATGGTCTGGACAGTCCATTTAGAGTTTCAAATTTTGTCAAAGACAAATTCTTTGTCTTAACTGAGTTCAGCCCACGAGAAGTAAACAAGTGTTACCAGAGTTAACATTGTAGAGCGAACCTATGTACAAAGCTCCAGTTTCCAGTGTGTTGGAGGACAGGTGTTGGAGGACATGTTTAGCTATCTGGGAGTTTTGTTGTTTTGCTCACTCCCAGCTTAATCTTATTTAAGCCAATGTTCATTCTAATGAGATCTCTCTTCTATGTAAGCACTGCTAGAGGGTGTGGCAGTTACAGAAGTCACCTTGATTGAATAACTTCTGACTTATACATCTACTAAGACTTCTATGTTTTCTAGATTGGGCACAGCTCCTCTTTATACCCACTGCACCCAACGTGGGACAGTTAGAATTTACCAGGAGACTACCACCCTGGCTACGCTGAGACTAAAGGTAGACTATAGGAAGGATCATACTAGTTTGCTCTAAGCAGGCGAGTATGACCCTTTCAGTACATGAGAACAAGATACTCAGAATCACCCTGGTGCAGATAATAATAAGAAGGACCTTGTGGGTACCATCTAGATTACATGAAGCTCATGGAGTTAAGATGTATTACCTTATATCAGCCCCTCTCTCTCCAGTGTTTTACATAAGAGATAATCTCGGGATTAGTCCTTGGTGTAACCTTTGTTTATACCTACAATAGGGGGTGTGGCACTACACTCTGTTTAGGGTTCTTTGTTGGCATGACAACCTCCCGATTGGATTACTTTGGTGTATATAAGGGGCTGACTTGAGGCCCTTTTACCTTTGCCTTTTGGTTCCTCAGCCTTCAGCTTTTGGCTCCCTGCGGCTTTTGGCTTTTGGCTTTGGTCTTTTGCTCTTTGGCCTTTTGCTCCATCTTCTAGTGCTGTGGAAGAGCTTTTGTACTATTAAAAGCCATTTTTGGAACTGCACCGACTCGTGAGTTTTCATCTGTTCTCCGGGCGTCCTCGGAGGTAGAAGACAACCTCTGTCCTGACACTGTCGGGGACCCCAGCGGCGTTCCCGACAGACAGGTTTAGCTATTCTGGGAGTTTTGTTGTTTTGCCCACTCCCAGCTTAATCTATTTAAGCCAAGTTTCATTCTAATGAGACCTCTTCTAGGTAAACACTGCTAGAGGGTGTGACAGTTACAAAAAGTCACCTTGACTGAATAACTTCTGACTTATACATCTACTAAGACTTCTATGTTTCCTAGATTGGGCACAGCTCCTCTTTATACCCACTGCACCCAGTGTGGGACAGGTAGAATTTACCAGGAGACTACCATCCTGGCTACGTTGAGACTATAGGAAGACTATAGGAAGGATCATACTAGTTTGCTCTAAGCAGGCGAGTGTGACCCTTTCAGTACATGAGAACAAGATACTCAGAATCACCCTGGTGCAGATAATAATAATAAGGACCTTGTGGGTACCATTTAGATTACATGAAGCTCATGAAGTTAAGATGTATTACTTTATATCAGCCCCCCCCCTCTCTCTCTCCAGTGTTTTACATAAGAGATAATCTCAGAAGAAGAGATTAGTCCTTGGTGTAACCTTTGTTTATACCTGCAATAGGGTGTAGCACTACACTCTGTTTAGAGTTCTTTGTTGACACCACCCTCCCTGGATTACTTTGGTGTATATAAGGGGACTGACTTGAGGCCCCTTCGGCTTTGGCCTTTTTTCGCTTTGGCTTTTGGCTCCTGTGGCTTTTAGCTCCTCAGCCTTTTGCTTTTGGCTTTTTGCCCTTTGGCCTTTTGCTCCTTCTTTGGGTAGGACTCATCTTGGGTGAGATCCCTCTCTCTTTGGTGGGAGACTTAGGCTCTTTTGTATGGTCTAAGTTCGGATCAGAGCTAGAGTTTGTTCATTATATTGGAGTGCTGTGGAAGAGCATTTGTACTATTAAAAGCTTTTTTGGAACTGCACTGGACTCGTGAGTTTTCATCTGTTCTCCCGGCGTCCTCGGAGGTAGAAGAGAACTTCTGTCCTGACACTGTCGGGGACCCCAGCGGCGTTCCCGACACCAGTGGAAGGGAAAGCCAGTGATGAGAGCTAGAGGAGGCATGGGGGAGAGGATTGGCAGAAGTGTGCATGGTCTGAGGACAGCAAAGCAACACCGATCACGACAGGTGGCATCTCCCTCTGTAGCCCCACTCCTCTTCCATCGACACAAGTCCCCACTAGCTTCTCACACTGTTGCTAGTCTAGAAAACCAGAATTGGGGGCTGGAGCCATAGCACAGCCGGATAGGGTGTTTGCCTTGCACGCTGCTAACCCGGGTTTGATATCCGGCATCCCACATGGTCCCAGAGCATCACCAGAAGTAGTTCCTGAGTGCAGAGTCAGGAGTAACCCCTGAGCATTGCCGGGTGTGACCCAAAAAAGCAAAATATAAAAGAAAAAGGAAAAGACAAGAATTTGAACTCATCTAAAGATGGAAAGGAAATGTTAAATTTTACAGAAAACATGGGAGCAGAGGTTTGCATTCTTGGGGGGTGCATTTTCACCAAAAGAATACAATTTTCTTCAAGTTTGTACCAGTTAGAAATATTAACTAAAAAGAACAGAAGCGATTCAGTGTTCACAGAAGACATATGCTTCTTAGGCTAACTCCTGAAAGTCTTTTTTTTTTTTTTTTTTTTTGCCTTTTTGGGACACACCCAGCAATGCTCAGGGGGTTACTCCTGGCTCTGCAGTCAGGAATTACTCCTGGTGCTCAGAGAACATATGGGATCGGGGGATCGAACCCAGGTTGGCGCGTGCAAGGCAAACGCCCCCCCAGCTGGACTATCTCTCCAACCCCCCCCCCGAAAGATTCTTTCTCCAGACAGGGGCCCTTTTCATGGTCGTGTTCCTTGTTCCTTCAGCAGCTGTTTCGTTCCTTCTAGTCTCATTTACACACAGGCCTACTTCAAAACTTAAAACTGATTCTCTGGACTTTCCTTCCTTCCCACTTTTTCAGAAAAGCTTCAAAAACTATTTATTTATCCCTCTGAGAACTAGTGTTTCCTTGTCATCCATTTTGACTGGGAAATTTCTATTCACCTTCTTGACCTCTTCTTCCCTAAAGTAGCTCTTCTTCTGGTCTCCAAAAAAATGGAATGTCTGTGTTCGCCAGAATAAGTATGCTACAGATTACTTCATAATTCACCATGAACAGACACTGAGAGAATGGCTTATTTGTATCTGCTAGCAAAAGGATCAGGCACATGGGGAAAATGGCTTAGGAAATAAGCACATGGCAGTTAAAATAAACCATAAAACGATATAGCAGAAACACATCTTGTATATATTTAAGAATATAACTGGTCTTGGCTCTCTCTCACTATTTTTTACTTCATTCTAATTTCTAGCTATAAAATTGTTCAACTGATCCTTAGTTATTTCTCTTTCCCTTTTTGATTTTTTGACTATTAGGTTGTCATAATTGAAATGTCAGAGAATTTCCTTTATTAGTAACAATGTTTTACACTGCAATATTTTAAAATAAATGACTGAAATGTGTGTGCCCTGTTCATATTTTGATAAACTTTCCATTTTCTTTAGCCAAAGGCAAGCACAAATATTTCATGGGCATTGGGTCTTTCTTTTCTCCCTTCCTGATAACGTGGGCATCTTATCCTGTGAATTTGCTACTGTTTTCAAGGATTTGTGACTGATGGTTATGGCGATATTTGGAAGTTTCTTAACTGGAACATGTCTGTGTGTGTGTCCACTTGATACTGCTATGCACCTGACTGGTTTACCCCTGTATTTCAATAATTAAAATATTTTATCCCTATTTTAAAGAAAAAAAATATAACTGGTCAGTGTATACATTTAATAAAAAGGAAAATTAGGTATAAAAATGAAGCAACAATCTAAATAAAATTACTTTCTTCATATCTTGAAGATGATAGAGAAGAAAATTGGTAAAAGTGTTTATTATAGGATTGGTTTGTGACATTTATTCATGCACTCGTGCATTCAGTAAATATTTGTATATATTCCATGGGTCAGCCACTATTTTCAGGCTACAGGGGTATATCTTCATTATTTAACTAAAACTGTTTCACATTTAATGAGGCTTGATCTTATTAACCAGCACTTTCAATCAATCAAACACCACTCCATTAATTTTTATGTTAAAGAATCACCTGAAAAGATTTAGAGCCAGAGTAAAGATTAGAACCTACTCAACCTAGGAAAGTTCAATCCAATGTATATCCACAAGAAAATGCTCCGAGAGCAGCAAATTAAAATGGGTTACTTATAATGTCTTTGAAATTCAAATATGTTAACAACTCACATTCTCAAAAATGAGAAAGAATTTTAAGTTTTACGATATTAAATAGTTTGTGATATATTTAAAATATTTGGATACCTGCTAAGACTCAAGTGTGTGGAATATAGATTTACCAACTATTTCAACAACTAATTTTTTACTGAGAAAATGTACCATGAAATCTATTTTAACTCTTGATATCTGTATTACCTTATAAAAATACAAATACTGAGACTATATTATCAAAATACCACAAAATATTTATTTTACAGGCTTTTCATTATAAATAAAATCTCAACTCTAAAATGCCCTAAGAGTCTGTGATGGACAGAACAAACACTCATTCTATACTTAAGTAATAGAACTTACTATTTTTAAGGGCCAGAGTGGGTAAGGCATTTACCTCACACTTGGCCAACCTGGATTCAATCCCTAGCATTTCATATGGTCCACCGAGCACAGCCAGGAGTAATTCCTGAGCAAAGAGCCAGGATTAATCCCCTGAGTGTCGCCAGGTGTGACCCGAAAACAGCAAAACAAAAAAAAGCATTTTTAAGTCTTCTCTATTTCCTTTTATTTTGTATATTAATAGAAAATTACTCTCTTCCCATCTGTTTATCATTTATTAGAATTGTTCATGTCTCAAATAATTTAATTATTTTTGTTAAATTATAATATAATTCATACTCTAATGTTATATTCCTATACTATAATTGTATTATTTAGTAATATTTTACTTTCAATAGCATGCTACCCAATAAAGAAATTAAAATTAAAATGCACCAAGATAAATTAAATACACTGCTCTGAATGAATCAGTTAGGTTTAATTAACCCACAGGTTCTCAAAATGCTCTAACGGCCGAGAAGTTTCTACATGTAAAATAAACCTGTTTAGTACTGCAAAGAAATAAAAATTTGATTCTGAACAGCAAAATTAATCATTGAGACTGTGTATCTAATAAGTTAAAGTCTTATGAGAGTTCTCAAGGGTTGGAACACCATCTCAGGTAAAGTTTGAAAGTATATTATGATCTAAAATATGAAAAAATAAGAGTGCTCCTAAGCTGACAGGAAGTCAAGTTTCTGGGCTATTGTTTCACAAATGCTAATAATTTTTATAGAAGTAGTTTATTGTACATTTTTGTAGATTACTTCAATAAACTTAAGATCAACATCTATAGATATATACATTTGAAGCTTCTAAAGAAATAGGACATTAAAAATTTACATAAACATGAAATGTCTTGAGTTACAGTAATTTTCAAAGAAAATTAAGCCTTGAAGAATAAGCTATTGGCCACTTTTTGTCCTAGAAGTGATAGAAATGAACTGTTCTGTCCAGTAGGCCAAATACTTCAGGGAGTAACCCCAGGCTTTCTCCCCCCCATGACCACCATTTTGCTCCTACTTTATGTAGCATCAGAGGGAAATGCATGGTATTTAATATGTTCATAAAGTGCTTGAAAGATTGGCCCATCACCTATGAAGGGCCTCGGAAGCAGTCGGATGAGACTCGCTCACCAGAATAGCTGCCATTTTCATGGTCTGGACTCCACAGCTCATCAGAACTCACCCAGAGAGAGGCTGATCTCAAGACCAGTTCAGCAGAGCAGTCGAGGTTCAAGCCCACGTAGGTGGCTCTCAGAGGTGGAAGTCACCGCGCATTCGTGGAGATGGAGCTGGGGTCCCCATTCCCCTCTCTGACCCATCCTGGAGGCCTGGTGCCCCCCCCCGTGCATGAACTGCCTCAGGGTGATTGGCCATCATGCAGAGACTCAGATGCATGGGGGAGAGCTGCCATCCAGCTCTCACTGAGTTGCATAGCCACAAGTGGCCGTGCAGTACAGCAGTACATCAAACTAGTAGAATCAATCATGTTCTAGAATATTTTACAATCCACAATGTGTAAGAAAGGGAAGTGAGAAGGAGAGAGAGAGAGGGAGAGAGAGAGAAAGAGAAAGAGAGAGAGAGAAAAAAGGAAATAAAGAACCTGCCAAGGCAGTAGGTTGGGGGAAGGGAGATGGAAGTGGGGACATTGGTGATGGGAAATGGGCTTGGGTGGAGGGATGGGTGTTTGAACACTGTAGAACCAAAACTTAAACATGAACATCTTGTAATTGTATATCTAACAGTGGTATAATAAAATATTTTTTAAAAAATGCTTGAAAGATCCAAGAAGGTACAAGTATCTATATTTATATTTTTCCGTAAAACCCAACATACACTATATTTTTACACTAACCATCTTATTTCCTTAAATTCTTCAAAGTTCTTTTTTGTTTTCCTTCCCTAAATTTGCATTTCAAACTCACTCATGTAGGACAGAAATCTGGAGTACTAGTTATACATATTCATTGCTCTGGGCCCCTATCCAGGGTGCCCTTCATTAAGGACTTTGGAAGAACAAAAGGAAGAGTTTGGGGGGGGGGGGGGGTTGAGTAGCATTAATGGCTACCAAGATTCCAAAGATGTGTTACTTATAGGATGAAAGCAAATTCAGGCATCCTATAATAAATAGAAAAAATAAAAGGAACCAATTTTTATCCCTCTAAGCAATTTCCATAAATGGAATTCGTGAATAAAAGAGTAAAATACATATTAATTAATTCCTGTTATTTTTATGTGATAATTGCAGCATCATGCAAATTGAATTCTAGTGTCAAAAGTCCTTGGATTTCTTTATTCAAAGAAACAGAAAAAATCTGCAAGCACCCAAAAAAGGTTATTGACAACATAAATTATGCCTCTTACACTGATGTTTTTACATATTCGCATACTGCCTTCAATGTGATGTTTTTAAGACACTCCAATGTCAAGGTGCACATGTTTCTGCTATGTAAAAATTTCATACTTGCTCTTAATGTAAATCTACACTGTGTTCAAGGAGGAGAAGTCTTGGACAGTAAGAGTGTTGTCAGCATTGTATTAAGTGACCGAAATTTGGGATTGAATGTGGGGATTCAATATAACAGATAATTTTATTTAAAAAAAAATCTCATGGAGATCTAATAAATTTCTATTTTTTAGTGCAAGCAGAGATGTATTCTTCCCTCCCCACCCCAGTGACCCTTCAAAATCTTTAGTTAAATTTTATTTGTTTGGGGAAGAAATTTAAAGAAGGATAGTGAATGTAGAAGAATGAAGTTTCTGCTGTGTTGTTTCAAGAATAAAAAACAAAGGCTAAAAAGCAAAAGGTTGCCTGGATTTGGGTATTTTTCTAATGCAACATTCCCTTCATCACATCTCTGCCAAATAGTATCTAACTTCTACCTGACATCTACAACAAAGGTATTTCTTTTAAAAAAAATTACTTGTACTTGTACTTGTCTTCCGTCGTTCATCGATTTGCTTGAGTAGGTGCCAGTAACGTCTCCATTCATTGGAAATTATTGAACTGAAATAAGTTTGCAACAATGTAAAATGTGTGTTTTAGGGGGGGTGCAATGTCAGCTCCCCTACCCACCATCATAGTACCAATGTTCCTCCACCATAACAAAGATTCTTTCTTTCCACTGCCTCAGCTTTCTTTGAGGTGATCACAAGTCTGTGGTCAGTCTGACGTAGGTAGGCCCTGATAGATGACTTATGTGAGGCAGGGAGGGAGGGAGAGGTTTACTTTCTCCCAATCCACCTTTTCCAACCTGGGACACACTGGGAAGGCCAGTACTGGTAAAGTCTGCAATAAGGGACAGGTCTGTTCCTGCACGGCTCAGACCTAAGTCCAACCAGCCCCATGAGATAGCCATCGAGTCAGATTTGACATTCGTTTGATCGTCTCAGCAAGGGAGTAAGTTCCCACCACCTGAAATCTCAGTGATCCATGGACACAGGCTGGAGTGAGGTGCTGCTCTTTACAGGAAAGGAAAGTCAGTCCTAGGCCTTAACCAGGGTTTTGGGGTCCTTGTCTTTATTGCTCAGAAAAGGATTTCAGTAGTAGAACAGCAGTGAGTAAATACAGATTTGGGGCTTTTGAGAGAAAAAGTATGAGAGAGAGAGAGAGAGAGAGAGAGAGAGAGAGAGAGAGAGAGAACACATCTCAAGAGGGGAGATGTGGAGATGTAGGCAGCAACACATGTGCTTGGGCACCGAATGTGCTCAGCCATGTGGGCACAAGCAGCATGGGCTGGAGCAGCATTTGAGCACACTTCCTTTCTCGAGATGGCTTTTAGAGCTTTTTCCCAAGCCACCCAACATGGGGCTTCTACCTAAGTAAATGTTTAGTTGCTAAGAAAGTTGCCAAGGGAGGTAGAGTTGGGAGTGGTCGTCTTTAAGCAATAGCCCAGTGGTTAGGGTGTTTGCCTTGCACGCAGCCAGCCTCCGCAGGCCCGGGTTCGATCCCCAGCATCCCATATGGTCCCCGAGCACCACCAGGAGTAATTCCTGAGTGCAGAGCCAGGAGTAACCCCTGAGCGTCGCCAGGTGTGACTCAAAAAAAAAACACACTCTTTTGAAAACTGACCCAATAGAATATCTATTTTAACTCTGACCTTAATGCAAAGGACACTCATCCTATTCAAGATACTAATGAACACTCCTCAGCCTTTCTAATTACTTAAGTGCACAACACTGAGTATGAATCACTGTAGGATCATACAGATGGAACAGTAAAGCATTTCAGAACAACATGGAAACAGCAACTGAAATTACCATGGTGGAAGAGAACAGGCTCTAGAACAAATGACTTGGGTTAAGTCAAACCTGCCTGATATTTGGTATGTAACTTAACCACCTCAAGTATACTTCCTCATTGTAAATATACGTAGAAAAATATTTGTCAAGTAATAGAAATGCATATCAAGCAATATATATCAAGTGGTGTCTGATTTATATTGTTATATAGCAAATGAGATGATCTATATAAAGTACTTTTCACAATTTTTTGAATTCACACAGTTCCAGTTTACTATAATCACAGTATCCAACATAATTTCTCCATTGACCTGAGTTTTAGAGAGGGAAGGTCTAAGGACTCTACAAATTCATGATACATAAAAGTGCTTACTCAGCATGTGGTGGGGGAAAATTTGGAGTAGCTTCAAGTAGTATAATACACTAGCATTTTCTGCAGTAAAAACAAAAACATAATCAAAAATCTATTAAGGACCAGTTAGGCAGTAAAAGGCATGTAATTCACAAATAAAAACACGTTAATATAAACTGGATCCTATTCAACTATGCTTGTAGTTTATTTTGTATAAGCTCTTCAATTAGAACTAAAAATTTTGATGTACATACTCTGTTTTTTCTTCAGGCTGTATAAAACTTTCACATTTTTAAAAAAATATTTTATTAGGACCAGAGAGATAAAACAGGGGTTAAGGCACTTGTGTTGTATGTGATGACTCTGGCTCAATACTTGAAATTCCTTGTTTCCCCAGATCCCTGCCAGGAGTGACCCTAAGCACAGAGCGCTGCACACCACCAGGTGTGGTACAAGCCCCACTACCTAAACACATAAAGCAGATTATTGTTAAATTTACTATTCTTCTCATGTATGACCAACTCAGTGTGGAAGCCCTCCCTGTGGAAAGATTCATTGCCTCAGTTCTGCTGACCTCAGATAGAAAGTAAGAAATCTGTGCCAAGACTGTGTGCATTTCATTAAAAATACCTCAAGGGATGTGAGACTTCTGGGTTGAGCATAAGAAGACCAAGGCGTATAAGACAGGACATCAAGGAAGCAAACTCACGTGTGTTGAGTAATTGAGTCGATAGGTTTACCCTGTTTCAAAACACTTTGCATATATTAAGCAGAAGAGCCAAATTTCACTCAATATGAATTCCATGCACACATGTATTGGCTATATGTAAATGTTAAGAAAATGTCCATCATTTTGACTCATTGTTGAAAATTCATGATTTGCCCCTTAAAATATTTTCATGCAGCTTAAAAAATTCCTTTGTAGATTGCCAAAATATATAAAGCAGTTTATTTTAAATATATTTTTACTATGAGGGGTGATGATTGTATAAGGTACATTTAAGCAGTTCCCATACAAAATGTTAAATAGTATTTATTATTTCTGAGTATGGTACTAATCACCCACATCACTGGTACTGACTAAATTTATACCTTAACTTACATGATTAATCTTAAAACTATCAAAGGAATTTTATATGGAGATAACATATAAGATACACATAAAAATCACTATAGCATTATGTGCATATTTATTTTAACTACACATATAATACTTCTGTTGTGATTCAGTATAACATTTCTTAGCATTTTATAAGTGTCTTTGGGACAGTGATATAGTTCAGTTCTTGAGTGTGTACCTTACATGCTTATTCCTGGGATCAATCCCTGGCATAACAAGAGGAAAAAGTTTATAAATATTTTTCTATTGTTAGAGCTTCAAAGATCTTACAATCCCCTATACAATTATTTCAAGGTGGAAAGCCCTGGTTTGGTTTTGTTAACAATATGCAAAAACAAAACCATTTTAACCTAGAGATATACTAATTGTATTACTATATCAAATCAGCAGAGTAAGTTATATTAGATGGCTCAAAGTGGAGAATAGAGTTAAATATCTTATAATAATTTTAATTTTCAAAGTAAAACGTCAATACCATAAAGCATATTTCACAATTATTGTGAATAAGTTTTCTTTGATGACACAGGAGAAATTAATGATTTTCAGGCACCTCTGAGATATTTTGTAAACATCATTCATCATTGTACTTGTAAAGATACAAAAGTGCTACTTGCTGCGGTGTGTTCTGAATTGATTAAAAAGGAAAATAAAAACTACATATATGAAAGTTGGTAATACTGTAGTTACTAAGCTGTTCCCAAAAATATTTAGAGGGTTCTATATGGCAGACTCAAGAACAATCTCCCAAAGTAAGTAGGGTGTTTTATTTCCAAAGTGTTTGCACTTTTCTATATGTAAAGCTCAGGTTTTCAAGTTCAGCCTGTTTTGCCCAGAGACCTATCTTTTCTGGTCCATAAATACATAAAAGAAATTTGCTCTATTTCCCTTCTCAGAAGTCACTGAAATAATAACATCAGCCATGAAACAGTGAAATGCTCTGACAAGAAATCTTATAGTAAGATGAAATCATTCCGTGAATTGTTTGATATTCCACAGCGATTCAATTTCATACCACTGGGTAAGTCCAAATGAGTACAGGAAATATCCTAGTGTTACACACTTTTCCCTGGGGCAATTCTACAATATCTGGATATTACTAGTTTATTGCAGAATAAGAACTTGCATAAACTATTGAATTATACTCAAATGTGCTTACGTGATTTTACTAGCACTTTCCTAATTCCAAAATGGGAACATGTCTTCATAAAATATTTTAATGATCAAAACAGGAAAATAAAATTTAAATATAAAAATTAAAGCACATTTTAAATATTTCAGAGGTGCCACAGCAGGGAGGGCTTTGGGGGGTCAGTGGGGAGGAGTAAATAAATCTTTACCCATACTTCACAAAATCTGAAATTTCAAATTTCAAATTTCTTAGTCCTTTTCAGTAGAGAAAGGGTTTTACAGCCTGCTCAGGGATCACTCCTGGAAGGTCTCAGCAACCATGGGTGGTGCTGCATTGGTCATCAACAAGGCCTGTGCCTTAGCCCCTGTACTGTCTCTCTCCAGCCCTCTCTTAATA